>JAHWFO010070451.1:157057-176573 GCA_023313115.1 Rhysida immarginata | reverse complement strand
TGCTTAACAAATACATAAGAATAACTCAGTAACCTTGATTCTTTTTTACGTAGACTTGCATAGTAAATTTTTTGAAAGAGATTGTCATTTTTTCGTGTAACAAGGATTAGAGTCTAGAAACCATCTTAGTGAGTTGCCATTATGTATACTGGTTGAGTTCGACAACTACACTGGTCCGTGTCTGTATGACAGTGTCGTTCCGATTACACCTGTCTCTGTTGGATTCAAGAAAAATGGCGTGAGTTGTTCACGTAAACAGTTTCCGTTGAAAGTGGCGTACGCAATTACTGTGCATAAAGCTCAAGGAATCACTGTCGACAAAGCAGTGATTGATATTGGTGACACTGAATTTGGGCTTGGTTTAACGTATGTTACGCTTTCAAGAGTGAAAACCATTGATGGTCTTCTAATTGACCCAGCTTTTCCGATTTCGCGACTGTTGGCAATCAATAAGCATTCTTCGTGGATCGTTCGGCGCGATGAAATTCAAAAATTAAAGTCATTACTCTGATCAAACCATAAATAAACGTTGAAATTTGACAATAAAAGCTTCGCTCTTTTATTGGATAAGATTATCGCGTTCCGCGAGTCGCAGTCCGCCCTAGTTTATTGCCATTCGACGTTTTCTTATGGGACTATGTTAAAGTTTATAGAGATCAAGCAAAATGTATAGAAGAGCTGTAATTTATACTTTTTTTGTTTTCTGTAATATACTGTAAGGGAAACCCATGGAGAAGAAACCAATATTTTGTATCTTTATTAAATATGATTCTTCTACTACTACTAAGAACATCTGCATATACTTACCAATATCTAAATATAAGCATTCACCGGATAGCATGGAAATGCTAGTTATATTATTTATTTCTAAAGTGTTGAATTGCCAGCCCTATTTTAAGAAAAAAAATCCACGTAAGTTGATATTACTTATTATAAGAGGGAGAAATAAATTTATATGGATGCTTTGTTAGCAGAGGTAAACAAAGGCCTCGAAGGATTTAAATCGAAATTATTTTTCCAAGGCAGGCAGAAAGTCCTTTTAAATGTGTTCATCTTCTGTATGAAAATTATGAAAATAACTATCAAGAAAATGAGACTGTAGCAATCTTTTGTGCTTCTCTGATGATGGTCTGCATGAGTTGATGGTCTGCAGGAGGCGCACAGAAATAATAATAATGGCTGGGACAGGCTGCTTTGCTATTGTGGAGCATTTAGTGGCCCCTGTGTGGGTTCATGAATGTCCAGTCACTGCACAACTTTGTTGGCAGGAGAAAGAAAGTTTTGCAACTGGAAGTGTTCAGGTTGAACCTCGAAGCAGCTGGACAATCACTCGTTTGCATGCTTCTGCTGCTGTGAAGGATTCGATCCAATGATTACCCATGAACAGCATTGCTGCTAAGATCCCAACCCCTTAGTGCAAAAGTATATTTTTGGTGTCCTAGAAATAAAACAAACAGTTTGGCACAGTGATGCTCCAACTCAATTCACCATCATTGTCTGGTGTCGTCTTGATGAAAAGCAAAATCTCTGGCTCCTTTGCCTTGACCTCCGAGAACATCTAACCTTACTACATCCAATAATGCACTGCAGGATCTTGTGAAACAAAACCTGCAGAAACAACATTATGCCACAAATGATGGCCTGAAAATCGCCTAGCCTTCTAGAAAATCACTCCTCAAATGTTCTTTTGGGTGTAAAAGAGCACACGCAGGCAGGTAAGGCTTTGTCGAAGAACATAAAGGAACCAGAATTGATGATTTGAACTCACGAGCAGTAACGTATAAATTATCACATGAAAATAAACGCAGATGGAAAGGGACTTTCTACTCACCTGTAAAGAAATACTTACACTTCCTTGGAAATTGGTCTTGAAAGCTTTTGAGAAGTCAGATTCTTCCCAAAGAGATCTGGCATCTTTGTTCCTTATATCCAACAAATCTAAAAACTGAACATGGCAAACCTCTTTCTGTTTCTTCGTTGCATATTTTTTGTATAATTTGCTAAGTTTGGCAACTTCTCCACAAAAGGCTATGTTCGGAAATTCTACAGTTTCATTTTCCTTCATTGTTATAGTTACAACTGTAGGAGATAGCATGTAGTAATTGAGCCTTTCTACAAATATATATATAAAAGCTGACCAAACAAGGACAAATGGAATGGACCTTAATATGCGTGAAAATAATGTATTTTTAAGTATCATAGCTCTATCTTTTTTGGCTTGAATTTTTACCGTTTTTAAGTGTTTTTGTATAATTTTACAGAAAGGATGCAGCTTTTTACGTTTTCTCTCCTTTCTAGCTTCCAAAATATTTATTGTTATTTGAATGCATTCTGCAAGTTCAAGAAGACAAATTCCTGTTAGCATTCCTAAATTTCCTCCAATATCACAGCAGAGAGAGATTATTTCATAAGAAAATCTCTCTATCAGGTAAGTTGCCGTGCTTAATGGCTGAACTTCAATGTGGACTATATCTTCATTTATAATATTTGCATATAAATATCCAATAACAGTTACAACACTACATCGTGGAAGGCATTTGCAGTCCAAAGTAGGATTTACTCTTGAATTAATGTGTAAAGCATGATAATAATCCTTCATCATTGTATCAGGTGAAGAACAATAAGGCATGTCTATTCCATCAGGTAGAAAGGGAAACCTTGATAAAAAAAACATAAGAAATGCTAGTTGAATATAATTCAATGTAATGTTTACATTAATTACATATTTTACTAGTGAAATATAAAATGCAAGATGAAGTTTTCATCCACTGAGGTTGCTTGCATCCTATAACCATAGCTTTTGAAAGTAATTTTCATCGGCTTCTACAGGGTGAATACAAAAATCTGAACACCCCTTTTATTTTTTGAACCGAAGCAGATAAGTCAATTTTGAGTAATCCAATGAATAGGAAGTTGTGGCTGGCCTATCCCATAGTGCACTTTTCATCATCCCAAATATGCAAATTAGGACACATTCAAAATTTATCTCAAAAACCGTAAGGGATAGAGAAAAAAACCCAATTGCAAACTTGTTCAGCATAAAAAAACAAAAAAAAACAAAAAAAATCATCCAAATCGGACCATCCAAATCATTCACAATCACGTGGTGAACTGTTTGTAGCTTACAAGCAGTCACACTGCACAAACAAGTTACTTCAAACAGTTTAAAAAAAAGTTATTCAACAACAAAATGCTCGATGTGACGACTGTGGGCACTCTAACACGATTGGGCACGGAACCTAACTGACGCCAAAACATCGGCAAGCATGGCTGGCGTCACTCCTCGGCATGCTTCCTACAATACTCATTTCCAAAAAAGTTGGGACAGTGCAACATATAAGAAGAATTCCAACACATTTGTTTGGATTATTGTATTGCCGTTTATTTCAACGCATTACAATACATAAACGATAAATTAGGCATAGGATCACATATCTTATATGCTTAAACAAAGATACAGGTGGTTTTCCTGTTTGGCACGTGCAACACACTCCCAAAAAAGTTGGGACAGCACGGCGTTTACTACGGTGTGGCGTCACCTCTCCTCTTGATGACACACTGTAATCTTCTGGGCATGGATGACACCAATCTTTCTAACACCGTAACCGGAATTCTGTCCCATTCCTGTTGGATATAGGTTTTCAGCTGTTCAACTGTCCGGGGTCGTCGCTGTCGTAGTTTTCGTTTAATAATACGCCAAACGTTTTCTATAGGCGACAGATCCTGGCTGCAAGGGGGCCAATCCAACATACGAATGCGCTGCCGACGTAGCCATGCACAAGTTATGCGCGCTGCATGCGGTCTGGCGTTGTCTTGTTGAAATATACACTGACGTCGTCCAAACAGGCGCCTCTTAGATGGCACCATAGCTTCTTCTAGGATCTGTATATACGCTTCAGCATTGACGGTGCCATTGCAGATGTGCAAGTCTCACATTCCATGGCCACTAATACAGCCCCAGACCATGACAGACGGTGGTTTCTGTACCGAACGCTTGTAGCACGCGGGAATATCCTTTTCGTCTTTGGTCCGGAGTGTACGGCGTCCATTATTTCCGTAAACAATCGTAAAGGTTGATTCATCGGACCACAATATGTTCTTCCAGCGTGCTTGGGACCAATTGCGATGGGCTCGAGCCCATATCAGACGGCGACGTTGCTGTCGTTTGTTGATGTATGGCTTCCGTTGTGCACAGTATAACTTAAGTTTGCATTTGTGGATGCACCGGCGTACAGTATTCAACGATAATGGCTTCCCGAAGAAATCGCGGGCCCACGTGGCTATGTCCGTAATCGCAGCATTCCTGTGCGTGACGCAGTGACGTCGGAGGATCGGAAGAGCTCGAGCATTCAGAATAGGTTTTCTACCTTGGCCTTTCCGAACTGTGATCTCACCACTATCTCGGTAGCGCTTGATAATATTATGTACTGTAGATGATCACAGGTTAAATCTTCTGGCTATTGCACGCTGAGAAACGTTGTTTGTGAATTCTTGAATGATTCGAACACGAAGATCTTTGCTAACTGGCTTGCCTCGACCCATCGTTCCGAATAAGTTACCTGAATGACGGATGGCAACTGTTATTTATACGGAATGTAGTACGACGTCATCATTCTAGATTATTCCCGAACAATTCGGAAGGTTCCACTACTAACGGCGCTTTCTACAACGTATGTCCCTACTATTTTGGAACGTGTTGTACCACCCCCATTCAAAATGAACGTCCCAGCCACGATACAAAATGTTTTGGTGCACACAGTATATTTATGTCATTTCATAAACGTATCTGCTATTTTGTATTCGCGAGAAAGTTTTGTTACATCATCCGTTTTTGTTTTTTCTATATATTTTGCACTGTCCCAACTTTTTTGGAAATGAGTATTGTATATTCGTTGGACCAGATCCTCTAGTGAGGCGGGCGGCGTAGCATAAACCTTGTCCTTCAGGTATCCCCACAAGAAAAAGTCAAGTGGTGCAAAATCAGGGGAGGGGGGTGACCAATGAACTGGTCCTCTTGTTGTCCAAACATCTCACTTCGACGCTCGCGAACGACCAACCCGTAATGTGGAGGAGCTCCATCATGCTGAAACCACGTGCACTGATACGAGGCGAATGGCAAATTGTCAATGAAGTCTGTGACTACCACGTTGAGAATTTCAGCCCGGTAGCGTTCTGCAGTCAGTGTTCCATCATAAAAATACGGTCCAACCACAGCGTCATTGTACAATCCACACCAGACATTGATTCTCCAGTTCACTTGACGAGTTGCTTCTCGCAAACATTGTGGGTTTTCGTCTGCCCAATGATGCTGGTTGTGCCTGTTGATAACTCCATCCCTGGTGAACAAAGGCTTCATCTGTCCACAACACTTCATGAATGAAGTTTGGAATGTCATCCAGGCAGGTAAGTAACCAGTTGCAGAAGGCGGCCCTAGCAACATAATCCAATGGCAGTAACTCTTGGTGACAATGAATATGGTATGGGTGAAAATGATGTGCGTGTAGAATGTTGAGAATAGTTCTCTGATGGCACCCAACATCTGCAGCATATGCTCTGCTGCTTGTGTGGGGATTTGCAGCAACTGCAGTCAGAAGTAGTGTTGTTGTATCCTCGTCGCCTTGTGCCCTTGGTCGTCCTCGTTCTGCATTAACATTCCCTGTAGCCTCGAATCTTTGAATAATGTGACGCATAGTTTGACGAGATGGATGGCATTCGTTAGGGTATCTGTCTCGATACAACCTAACTGCAGCATGTAGGATTCTCCTTGCCTCTCCGAAGCAGAAGATCATGTTGACCATTTCCTGAACAGTGTAGCTTGCCATCCTGGAATTGTTCTGTCTTCTGTGTGCTGAAACATGCCTTTTATTTGCATTTCCGCATGAAACTGAATGTGAGTATGGTAATTTATGTTAATTTTTTGATTTGCATGCTTTACATGGTGTAAATATCAACATTCAGTTATCCTTGTGCAGTGTGATTGTTTGTAAGCTACAAACAGTTCACCACGTGATTGTGGGTGATTGGTTGGTCCGATTTGGATGATTTTTTTTTGTTTTGTTTGTTTTTTTATGCTGAACAAGTTTGCAATTGGGTTTTTTTTTTCTCTATCCCTTACGGTTTTTCAGATAAATTTTGAATGTGTCCTAATTTGCATATTTGGGATGATGAAAAGTGCACCATGGGATAGGCCACCCACAACTTCCTATTCATTGGATTCATCAAAATTGACATATCTGCTTCGGTTCAAAAAATAAAAGGGGGGTTCAGACTTTTGTATTCACCCTGTATAATGAGGGGGAGAGAGGGCTTAATGCTTTTTTTTTTTAAATTGTATTATAAATCGAATCGTGTCAGTAAAGGAATCTTTGCTGGTTTTACTCAAACAGTACAGATGCACACTTATTATTTTTGCTCAGTTTTCAAGCAGTCAATTCTTCATCAAGTCAATTCTCATGAGTCTCGGCGACTAAGGTCACCATCTGTCTTCGGATGTTGCTCCTCCTTTGGGATACCGAAGGCTTCTCAGAAACGATGTGGAATATAGTCGAATAGGTCCTTAACTCTATCCTCATATAGGACATGTGGCTGCTGGTTACGAGCTTAACAACTCCAGAAAAAAATAACTGTTACGGATTTTTGCCGAGGCTAGCAACTCTGACTTTTAACCCTCATTGGTCGAATAAACGAACATGGGAGAATAGAAGACAACGACTTCTACATGGTATGGTACGTTGTCTATCTCTTAAATTTTCGACTATCCTCTTTTGTTATATTTTATATTTTTTCAAAAGAACCAACAACAATAAATTGGAACGGTGGAATGGTACATTCGCACAGGCCTATCACAAGATCATGAAACGGATGCAAAAAACAATTCTTTTTTCTGGTGCAGGGGGTTGAGGGACCTTAAAACCTTGATTACTCCAAAATGGTCTTCAGAACCACATGAGAAGAGGCCATTCATGTCGTTTTTATTGTGTTTGAGTCGGTGAAATGAACACTTCTGTCATTTCTTTTTTTATAAAAAAAAATTAATTTCTCTAAAAAGGCATAGTCCATTTCCATGTAAAAATGTCAAAGCATAGTTTAAGGATGCCTTTAAAAAGAATAATTTTTTTATAAAAAAAATTCGGGGAAGGTGTTGAGGGAGGGGGATCATTAATAATTCCAAAACGGCTCATCAGAGCCAAAAAATCATTTACAAAAAAATGCGCCTTAATAAGAGGACTTCGTACATATCAAATTTTTTGAGTTTGGTTTGTTAGTTTGAAAGCTACAACCATTTTTTAATTTTTAGAAAAAATTAATATCTCAATTGACATATAAAATACGCCAAGATACAAGTGTATATAATTTTTGTTTGATTCTACTATTTGCCGTTTGAGAGGAGTTAGCTGCACAAAATTGGTCACATACGTACATCTGTATATTCGTATAGACGGACTTTTCTTTTCAAAATTTCAACACATCTTTTCGAATCATGAGTTTTTAAGTCGATTTCAGAAAGAAAATATTTTGAGTTTCTGAAACGAACACATAGGCCTTCACTCTTAAAGAGTGGTAGGCCAATAACTCAATTGCCTCGAAGCAATGAAGGCCAATGAGAAAGATAAGCCTCGAAGCAGAAAAGTCATCTGATCATCTGGGTCTTAGCAACAATCCAACCTTCATTGTTTCAAACAAACGGAAAAACACTGATTGTTAACATTCAAGATGGCGACAATGAAGGCTTTATGTTGTTCAAACTCAAACGGTCAGGTGACTTTTCTGCTTCGAGGCCTGTCTTTCTCTTTGGCTTAGGAAGCAATATGTTATTGCAACAATAGACACTCTGGATGCCGTTCCTCCCATGGGATACGAAAGGCTTCTCAGGAAGGACGTGGTCCGTTGTCCTTGTACTTGTTATGTGTTGACAAATATGTTACGGCTGTTATGGCTCACCACAAATTAAGAAAGGTGCGTTGACTTGTGTGCTAGTCAAGATCCTGCCTTTCTCTCGACTTCGACCTGGAAAAGAGCACTAGAAAAATTTCTACTTTGTTCAATTCGGTGGCACGATCTCGTGGCTTTTTCAGCATAGCGCCACACAGGTGAAACACATTTTCCAGATGATAACAAGATTTATACATGTATTTATTTATAGATAATGAAAACACACACATTGATATATACACCGCCCTATCAAAAGTCATGGGACACCATCACTTTAATAGAAACACTCAAAAGAATACATATTTTAGTATTTTGTTGGTCCACCTTTTGCATCTATCACAGCTTCTACTCTCTGGGGCATACTGTCCACAAGTTTTTGATACGTTTCAACACGTAATTTTCGCCATTCTGCCATAAGTGTCTTGGACACTTCGGTCACGGATTTCGGGCGTTCAGCACAAGCACGTCCTACAGATGTTTGATAGGGTTCAGATCGGCGCTCTGTGCAGGCCAGTCAAGATCTCGAACCCGCTTTTCATCAAACCATGTGCCCACATGCTGAGCTTTATGGCAAAGTGCGTTATCGTGCTGAAACAGAAAAGGGCCATTGCCAAAGTGCTGCCAGAGAGATGGGAGTGCTGCATTGTCCAGAATGTCCTAGTAATGCTTTGCATTTAGATGTCCGTCTACAGAAAAGATTGCACCCAAGCGATACCATGAAAAATACATCCACACAATCAGCGACTCTCTACCGAACTTCACCGTGGGCACAACACAGCTTGACAGATAACGTTCGCTGGGCGTTCGCCATACCCGAACCCGTCCATCCGATTGCCAGATGGTGTAGCGGGACTCTTCACTCCATTCAACTATTCACCATTTATCCAGAGTCCAATGTCGTTGCTCTTTGCACAATCTCCTCGCTGCGATGCTGGTGCTTCAATCTATTCCCTGCGAACAGTCAGGGTTCTCAGAGTTGTTCCCGTCGACTCTATGAGCGATCTTGTCAGTCCATCAAGCGATGTGTGACGGTTTGCAGTGATCACTTTACGAAGACCCGTTTGGTCTCTGGCCAACACGATCTTGGGTCTTCCAGTCCTAGGCGGAACAATTGTGGTGCTTTCCTCTTGCCATACTCGGATGACGTTGTGAACGGTCGATTTTGGGATGTTTAGGAGGGTTGATGTCTCTCTAACAGTTTTGCCTGCGAGATGGCACCCAACAATTGTACCTCTTTGGAAGTCTGAAAACTGTTTTCTTTGATACATTCTTACAGCATTTACGCAAGCATCATCTCATAATAGCATACTCTGTTATTTAGTGCTTGGAAGAATGCCAACAGTCAAATTGCAAAGGAATGTCTCATTTTCATGCAAGTCAAGGTTGTCTCATGACTTTTGATAGGGTAGTGTAATTAAATGCACCTTTAATGAAATTTAAATACACATTTATATAGTATAGATATCATATAGAAGTAACATATGTAATAAATACACATTTAAACATATATTTATACAAGGGTGAGTCAGAAATTATCCGCAATGTAGCTGTAACTTTTATTGCAATACAGGTAGGAAACTGAACTTAACATCATTTTTCAATATAATCCCCTTGCTTTTCAACGCACTTGGTCCATCATTGCACAAGCTTTCTGATGCCCTCAGAAAGAAAGGTTTTCGGCTGAGCAGTGAGCCACGCAGGCACCGCGTGCTTCACTTTTTCGTCCGAGGAGAATCGACGGTCCTTTAATGACCCTTTGAGTGGACCAAACAAATGGTAGTCAGAATGGGCCACATTACGTGCACGTAAAATATTGTCATCATTTGTGGCCGTGGATGGTCGTCCGGCTCCTTCCTCCTGCGTAATACTTGTGTGACCATTTTTGAATTTTTCAATCCATTCGTAGACACTCCGTATTGTGCCTGTTCCCGTATTGTGCCGAAGGTCTTTGATGGATTGCGGCCCCTGATACACCTTCCAACCACAAAAACCGGATCACTGCTCACTGCTCCTCCTTAGTGCGAACTTCTAATGAAGCGGCCATGAATCTGCAACAACAAACGTCTAAATAGAGAAATTAGGATAGAAATTTCATAGCAAGAACACAACAGCATAATAATAAAATACATGAGGCCAGAGGTCCGTATCATCAATGTAAGACGAATTATGTTAACATTGCAGATAATTTCTGACTCACCTTCGTATAATAAATAGAGTAAATAAACAATCTTAATAATGATATCCAGACTCGCGTTCAAGAAACTGTATGTCACGCATGCACAATACGTGCAATGAGCAGATTCAGTTGACTCAACGATGTTGTATGTCACACATAATCAACTTGTGACACCACGGGGTCGTCCTGACGTCATGCGGTCGCACACAAGTCAATGCGACTTTCTCAATTTGTGGCAGGCATTATCTTATTGCAACAATAGACGTTCTAGCTTTTAAACTTGGTAACTGTCCAACAACAATCAAAATGAGATAGTAAATAAATATTACTTTCCTTATGCCCTCAAAGGAAATGTTTTCTTATTTATAGATCCTCACAAAGCCTGGTTTCCAATGTTAATAAAATTTATATTGCAAGGAAATGTTAAAAATAAAAAAACAAAAAGGACGCCCAAGAAAAACATCAGCACGTGATGACTCCAAATTACGGATGATTGTCCAACAAAATAAGAAATGAGAGTGACGAATTAGCTTTTGAAAGAAGCAAATGTTGAAGCGAGTGATCAAGTATTGAGGAATCGACTCCGAGAAAGGTCACTTCTTCTGTAAAGTGCATTCCAAACCAGCCATCATTGAAAAGGTGAGTGTCTTGGCTACGTGAATATTCCACATGGTCAATTAATCAATGGAAAAATATCATCTTTAGTGATGAGGGCAGAATCTCTATTGAAGGTGATGATGGTGCTGAATGATTTGTTTGCGGGTGTTCCTCTGAACAATTCATTACTTAATATTTATGGTGCCAGTATACTTCCCATTTCTGTATTTTTTTTTGTATTTCTGTTTTCTGAATTTGTTTGTCAATCCGAAAACTTGGAAAACTGCGTTGCAAAGAAATGTGACATCAGATGTTTATTGTGAGATAGTTGAGAACTTTTTATCCCAACCTAAGAAGAACAATTTACAGATAATAGTGACATAACATACCAAAATAACAATGCATGACATCATAGAGCAAAAAAAGTAGAAGAGCTCCTTCTGGAAAAATATTTCAATGATGACTTGACCACGAAACAGCCCAGATCTCAACACTATGGAGACTGTTTGGTGCAAATTGAAAAAGCTTGTCATGAAGTGTAATCTAACATGCAAAACTGAGGTGGTGGATGCCATGAGGAATTTTGTGAATGCCTAATTGACTCTCTTCCAAAAAGAAAAAATCCAGTGATCAAAGCTAAAGTCATCCCACCAAGCATTGACTAGTTTAGGTGTTTTTGTGTTACTATTACAAACTTGTGTTCCAAGCATTTTTTTATATTACATATTCATTTCCAAGGTCAGATTAATTGAATTTTTTTTAAAAAACAGTATTTTGTTTTCAGAATACTTTTTGCATGTAAATACAAAGAAACAAGTGTTAATTTCAAGGGGTTTGGATTAATTTTATCAGTAATTATGTGTCACTTTTCAGTTGAATTTATCAGTAACATTCAGGTCTATTACAAAATTTTTCACAGGACTTATATTAGGATAACACTTTGGATAACTTTTAATCCTATTTGTGCATGTTTCTGATGAAGGATTTTGCCATGATTCAACTTTTAATCCTATTTGGGCTTCTAACTCTTGAGTACTTCTGTGGTATTGTTTTTACACCTGACACTTCAACTCGTTCAACAAATTTTCTACAAGATTTAATTCTGGCAACTTTGATGGCCAGTTGAACCTATTAATTCTGTATTTCTCTAGCCACAATGAGGTCGATTTGGATAGCCCAAACACAACAAAGATGTAGATTTTTTACAGAGGCTCTGAAATATTTCTTCAATATATCCTTGTATTTTGGCCATGTGTGCACTGTTGTGCTTGAAAATAAAAAAGATGGTTACGGCAGAGTAATATATGATATCCTATGTGTGCCAAACGTCAAAGAAAAATGGAACAAGAAGCGTCGGAAGATCAGAACAAGAATTTTGCTGCACCATGAGGACAATGCACCAGTACATACCGCAATAAGGACAACTAAGTTTCCTGTGAAAATCTGATCAATATATTGATGCATCCCCCAATTCTCAAGATTTGGCACCATGTGACTTCTTTTTATTCCCCATAATTTATAGGAATGACTTAAACAGCACAGTTGCAGCAATTTCTATTAAACAGTGCAGTTGCAGTAGGTGAGACATGCTGATGATCAGAGTGCTTTGCATACTATTCGAATGCATCATCAAATCACATTAGCACACTTACATATCTTCAAGCATGCATCAAAGAATGCCTAATAATTTCCAATTGTTACAGATTGTTATCAATCTATTGTCAAAGCAAACTTTACTTTTCAGATATCTTTTAAGATTGCTAAATTTTAGACACAATTCATATTTTGCATATAAGGATAATGAACAGGGAATGTAAATATAGAGCATAAAGGTAACTTACACCAAAAGAAATTTTCATTTTTATTTCTTATAACTAAAACTATTACCAATTAATTCTTATAACTAAAAGGAAGCAATTAATACCGATTTATTTACAGAAGAGATTGAAAATTTGGTTTTGTAGAATTTTGGAAATCATATGAGAAAAATTATTGATAAGACAGAAATTTTAAATAAAAAATTATCATTGCTATTAATTTGTTTAAAACATTAAAAATCACAGCCATTGCCAATACATTCAGTTTAACAACATGCATTAACAATGTATACTGGCTTGAACATAAATCTCTCTTACTTGCATTTTAAGTTTTCCTGAAAAGCTTTTTTATAGCAGTCTTCTGCACATTTTTCATGATCCTCTCGGCTTTGACAGGCCATTTTTGGCTTATTTAGAAATTGATACTGCACAAAAAAGGTATAAGAGATATTCAAATATAAACATGGAAAACACACTTAAAAAATTAAAATCCCATGCTTATTTAGTAAAAGAAATTAGGATGCCAACTTTAAATTTAGTAGTATCACAAGATATGAATATAAACAACAGGGGTATATTTGATTAACTTAAGGGTCTATATATTCATGAGTTTTGTGTAGAAAAGAAGATAACATATGTCCTATCAGGCAATTTTAGGTAGGGATAATGTTGAGCAAGTTCAGACTTATAATAGATTTTAACGGCGATATCACCATCTCGAGTTAATCTGGCAGTTACGGTTAGGGTTTGAATGAGAAATGGTATAAATCAGAAACTACTCCTAGAGTTAACCCTTAAATTTAAACTGAGAACTTAACCTGAAGAAATCTGCGAGATTATCTTCAAGGTAAGATAACTGTCACTTCGTCCCTGCTATAGTCACCGATAAGGAAAGCCTGACAATTCATGCTGAGGAGGATGACAATAAATGGTGAGTTGAACTTCTTGGGCATGCAGCACCTCTGGCATCAGTTAAGAGAATCAAACTGTTGCTCAAGCTGGAGCCTCCATGAAAAATTTTATTTAAGAGCCAATTTCATTACAAATTTAAATCCCCTTTTCAAATTTGACAATTTGTAATAAATGGTAATTGTTTAATTATAAAATTCACTGCAAATGAACTGAAAATGCTTCCCTCATTCAATTTCGCTTCTCGGGTATACAGCACCACTCGATTGCAGTGGAAACTCTAGAAGTGAGACTGAAGCAAGGGCAGCATTTACAATTCATTTGCAATGGATTTTATAATTAAACAATTACCATTTATTAGAAATTGTCAAATTTGAAAAAAAATTTAAACTTGTAGTGAAATTAGCTCTTAGACAAAATTTTCTGTGGAAGCTCCGGCTTGAGCACAACTAACTGACAGCAGTGGTGCTGCGAGCTCAAGAAACTCAAGTCGCCATTTATTGCAGACTAAGTGCAAATTGGGCAGGCCTTTCTCATCAGTGGCTATGGCTCTGCAAAGCCACCATTTTTTGAATGCTTCAAATTGTACAAACTACACTTTCATATTTGTACTATCCACACATCTATTATCCGGATTTGCATGACGACAAACAACCCATCCATGTTGGGGGAAGCTTGGTAATTAATAAAGGGAAAGTGGTAGCCCACATGTGTGAGACAGAAATGGAACGGGTGGAATTTGGTAATATAATAGAAGCTGCATAAGCGAAGAAGGTAAATAAAAGTGAATTTTTAAAATTGATTAAATTAGATCATTTGGCAGAAATGGTGTAACAACAATTAGAGGAAGTCCTGTATGAATGAATAGCATAATTGCTTTGCTGAATGAAATAAATATGGGCACGCTCCTTGAATAGCTCAGGCTCCATTTCGGATACCATATTGGAGAAGCTATGAATGTCATTGCGGAAAGCTGTAGCCCTAGCAGAGGAACTTTTAAAAACTGTTTTTACTGAAGAAAACTGTAGCTGATGTAGTTTGTCTGCATTGTCAGTTAAGGAGGATAATAACAATTAATAATATTGCAAATTGTGTTTTAAGAATACATGTAGTTATCAACAAATGTCATAATTTTATTTGATAAACACGGAAAACACAAGAAATAAATTTATTCTTGAACGCTGCTATAATATGAGCTCACTCGTTTCCTCTTTGTTAATTTCCTTCTAAACCAATCAAGTTAATGACTACTATTTCTTACTTATTTTGCATGTGAAGTTCATCTATGAACCTAGTTTCCTTCTTACTAGAAAAGGTAGCCTACAAGAATGGCTATGCTTTCCTTCCAAACTGTACTCTTCCTTCCTTGTTGAAACCAAAACCAGGATTTTCTATTATTTTATTTTTGTCGCCAGCTGGTGCTTTTCATTTAAACCCTCTTATGATTTTCGCCAGAAACATCGGAATGTCACCTCTCTGTACTCTTTACTCCCTGATAACACCTTTGGATTCATGGTCGATTATAGAAAATTGAATAGGATAAGAAAAACAGACACCTAGCCCATATCTAATAAACCTGAAACAAAAGTAGGAAAAGCAAAATAATTTATTGTTACATGGCAATCAAATTTGCTTTCAGCTGGAGATTAACGACCAAGGTAAGATTGTACAGTGAAACCTCTATTCTCGACCACCTCTTTAACTCGACCACTTTTCCTTGGCACGGAATTAATGTCTCATAGGTATAATGCATTTTTTCTCTCTTTAAGCCGACCACCTCTTTACTCGACCAAAGACCACCCATTTCAGGCACTAACCATCAACATACACTCTTTAACCCGACCAGTAGACATGGCAAAATCGAGTCAAGATTGCCATGACTTGATTTTGCCATGTTTACTGGTCGGTTTAAAGAGGGAACATCAATGATTGGTGCCTGAAATGGGTGGTCGTTAGTCTTGGGATTGAAGCATTAATAATGCCACTTCCTCTAATTTAAAGAGTATGCTCTTTTTTTGATGGAGGAGTAGGAAACTGAGCATTGTTCAATCCGTTTCCTTGCTTTGTGTACCAGTGGCTCACATTATTCACTCATTATTCACTCACACTGCTGCTTTATCTTACAGTTACGAAGAGCTCAACATGTGATTGCAATTGAGAATGCAAGTTTTGGGCTCACTTTACTTAACTTTTACTCTTCACATCACATTTCAATTTCTTGCCTGCTATTGTCACCATGTCAAAAAGAAAACTTTGTTTTTTATTGCTACAAGACCAAGTCAGAACTTGCTGAATTTGTTTGAAGAGGTGAAAAGAGAATATCAACAAGTTACAGTATGTAAAATGTTGAGCAGAAAAAAATAAACTTCCATGTTGCAGTTTTTCAACAAAGAATAGGGGAAATTTTTGATCCAATAATTGGGATCACTTTTATTGCTATGTAATTATACATGTATTAGGTATTAATATTTTGTTTTCACATATTGTTTATTTTGAATAGCCACATTACTGCATAAAGTTATGAAAATTTCATTCAAATTCAATAATAAAACTTTAGTGCATTACGCAAATCACTAAAATAATAAATGAAACCAAAAGAGCAAGCTTTGTATATCATCAGATGATATCCTTTTAATGTTATAACAATTGAGACAATGAAACTTAATAAATTACGCTTACGCCCCGCGGGCCGCTTGTGTAAGAAGACCACCTCTCCAAACGACCACTATTTCGTGGAACCATTGCTGGTCGGCTTAAAGAGGTTTCACTGTATTTGTAATCCAAGAGGTTAAATGTCATTTGAAGGGCTCACTGCAATAAGGGCTTAACCCACAGAAAGAAATTTTTTGAAGTGTGATGTTATATTGTTTAAAAATCTGTATTTCTATATGGTTGAGGTTTGGTTTAATGTGGTTGCAGTTTACTTGTGTAATTGTTACTGAAATATATTGTAAATGGATTTCACAAAAAGTAATTATTACATTTATTAAGAACTTCTTCCTCCGGGTTAGGTCCTTATTGTCCTGGCCCCTTCAATTTAAAAACCTTCTCATGGGATTTTGTAACAATCTATGAACCTGACAACAATCTTGCAGATTTTATTGTACACGGATTGAATCTGAATCTTGTCTCGTTTTCCTTGATGATTTTTTCTATATTTTGCAACATAATGAAACATTTGAAGGTCATCTTAGAAACTGAAAGGACTTGTTAGACAAATTAAGGGCAGAAAAACATTAGATTTAATATTACTGATAACTGGGTTCAAATCTAAATGGATTAAATTAGGACCTCAGAAGTGCCAATTTTTGAAAGCTGAGGTTGAGTTTTTGAGACTTCAAAGGAAGGACTTGCCAAAACTTAAACAAATTCAACTGGTATTTATGTTGAATTTGCATGGACTGAGTATTTTCAAATTGTGAAAAAAGCACAAATAACTGGATCTGTTTAAAAAGTCCCGACTTTGAGCTAGAGTTATAATCTCTACAGACACTGGTGCTTATGCATTATCAGCAGTTTTAGCTGTTCCAGGGAAGAGAAGCATCAGATAACAGTGAGCTGCCTGAGGAAGAAAAAGGAAGAGTAGTGTTATATGCAATGTAGAGTGTATCTGTATTATCGCAGATCAAAATTTGCACTGATCATGAGCCACTGGCATGGTTATTTTCATTGTAGGATCCAGTCTGATAACGAGCATGATGGAGTGAGAGTTTGTAGGAACATCAGTTCAAGATTGTGCATCAGAAGGAAGGAAGCATAAGAATGCAGTTTGAGTAGTATATCTGTAAAAGAAATTTAATCCTGTAAACTGGCTAAAACCAATGAAAGGAAAAGTAGAACCAAGGAGAGAAAATAACAGAGAAAACTGTGAGAAAAATTAATTGTTAGAGGAGAATGTTCCTTCCATAGTATTAGAGAAAAAAACATTCATAGCAGCAGAAGAGAATCCAGAGGTTGTAGGGATCCTCCTCTTCCAGCTTATCCTGCTGACCCAAAAATAATCAAAGTCAGGTAGTCTAGTAGAGAGACGAACACATTCTTATCACTTAAGGAGTAAGGGACCAGTAGAGAATGTTTCATGGGAGAATGTACAAGGGGTGATCAAGGAGTAATGTCGCGTATATATTTTTTCTCTAAAATGACAGCAGATATGAGAAAATTGCAATATATAAAAATTTACTTTGGTTCATTGTTAAAGTTTCCTATTAGTTTCGTTTGGATCTGCCAAACACTAGCGATGTGACAGTCCAAACAAGATGGTGGCTCTCATTTCATCGTCCAGTGCCACGACAGTTGACAGCTGAACATCAAGGTGCTCGTTTTGATGCTTGTTTGCTGCACCTCACCTGATACCAGGAGGAGGGTCACAATTTTTTGGATCAAATTATCATAGGCGATGAATCATGGGTCCACCATTACGCACTGGAAACCAAGATGCAATCAGCAGTCTGGAAACACATCTCATCTCCCAAGATGCAAACAAAAAAGTGCAAAACTGTGCAATCAGCCAGCAAGGTCATGTTGACATGTTTTTGGGATTGCCATGGTCCAATACTGCTTGAGTTTCTTCCAACTCATACCACTGTCTATTCCGAATGCTACAGAGGCACATTGAGGAATCTTCAAGCAGCCTGAATTGGCAAAGGAGGACATCATGCTGCACCATGACAATGCACATTCCCACACAGCGAAACAGGTCACTGACCTGTTGAATGATGGAACTGGGAAACAATGCTTCATCCTCCATACAGCCCAGACCTCACTCCCAGTGACTACCATATCTTCGGACTATTGAAGAATTCACTGGCCAGTCAACATTTCCATGACAATGAGAAGGTGAAATCAGCAGTTCCCAACTGGATGGCTATTACTGACAAGGAGTAGAAAAATTTGTCCACTGCTGGGGCCATTGCCCTCAATTGGCTTGGAGATTATGTGGAAAAATAAAAGTTGAATTGTTCTATCGAATATACATGTGTTTATTTGTTTAAGTCATGATTTTAAAGGAAAAAATACGCAACATTACTTTTTGATCTCCCCTTGTAGTTGAGACTGATTGGACTGATTCATCAGGATGCACCCATTAATGGATCACTTTTTCAAAAGAAGTAGGGTTTATTAAACAGGTGAAGGTCATTAAACTGTGTGATATAATATTGTGAATCTGAATTGTGAATCTGAATTGTTAATCTTTTTCCTTCTTATTAACCTATAGTTCATTCAATAAAGGTACATATTTTCTGTTCATTTTTTGGTTCTATTGATTTCATGAGTTTCCACTGGAATCTTTAAGGATCCATATATACATGTGCAAATGAGATATTGAAAAAGTTACTTGCAATAAAAGAGAATTTTTCTCAATAAATGATATGGGGGGGAGAGAGAGAGCCATTCTCCTTATTTTAAAAATGCTACACCAAATGACTTCATTAATAACCTCTCTCTGTAGTTCACCAATGAGCACCACTAACATGAAGTCACAGAAAACGCCTATTCTTGAGGTTTCATAACAGCAATGATTCATGATACGAATTTTTTCTAGGGTGCCTTTGAAAACTAAAATCCCTTGATCGATGTGTATGGCATAAAAATTGGATATGAATTTATATAATGAACTAAAGAGATAGACTTAAATTATATTTCTTAAGAAATCTTGTCTCCTGAAGTGTCATAAATTAAACTCTTTATTTTTAAAAACATCAAATGGGACATCAAAAAGTCTTCAAAAAATTGAAAATACCTGTAATATTTTTTAATAATAGGTTTTATGCCTATAATTTAAAATTTTATATTTCAAACTTTAATTTTAAAATAATTTTGTTATTTCTAAAGAATAATTCAAAATGTATGTAATGTAATTAATCTTGCTACTCCCATTATTGTGTAATTTACTTTAATTCAATGTTTCGAAGTTTTAATTCCATAGTGTATATTTCATATTTAAAGCTTTAATATTTATTGGTATTATAAATCTTATTTTCATAAGTAACAGTTTTACTTTACAGTTTACTTTATGTAACTTCAGTTAACTATTAACATAGATAATATACGATGGGCGATTGATAAATAAGGTCTCCATGGCTGT
>JAHWFO010070451.1:61262-151335 GCA_023313115.1 Rhysida immarginata | reverse complement strand
ACCCAATGTTTGTTGACCATTTCCGGAACAGTGTAGCTTGCCATCCTGGAATTGTTCTGTCTTCTGTGTGCTGAAACATGCCTTTTATTTGCTTTTCCGCATAAAAGTGCATGTGAGTATGGTAATTTATGTAAATTTTTTGATTTGCCTGCTTTACATGGTGGAAATATCAACATTCAGTTTTCCTTGTGCAGGGTGACTGTTTGTAAGCTACAAACAGTTCACCACATGATTGTGGGTGATTGGTTGGTCCGATTTGGATGATTTTTTTTGTTTTGTTTTTTTATGCTGAGCAAGTTTGCAATTGGGTTTTTATCTCCATCCCTTACGGTTTTTGAGATAAATTTTGAATGTGTCCCTTTTTGGGATGATGAAAAGTGCACCATGGGATAGGCCAACCACAACTTCCTATTCATTGAATTCATTAAAGTTGACATATCTGCTTCGGTTCAAAAAATAAAAGGGGGGGGGGTTCAGACTTTTGTATTCATCCAGTGTAGTTGGCATAGGGAACAGTAAGATGGTATTGGCTTAAAAAGTAGAAGAGGAATTTAAAGACGTGTTGGGATAGGCCAGGAAGTTTAGGAATAATAGAGTGTCTAGCAAAACGATTTCGTAAAATTCCCTGGAAAAAAATCCCTGAAAAAATCTCTGACTGTTCCCGGTTACAATTTTTTTGACAAAACCCAGTTGCTAGTCACCCTGTAAAATAGTATCGCATAAAAAGGTCACTAAAATAAAAGAGTACAGAGAGCCTACGAAAAAAAAGTACAGGGACGGACATAAAACGAACACAGAAGTAAAAAGATATGACAGAACATTAAAACTGAGAAAAGATAAAGTAAAAAAAAAGCCCTGAAAGCCTACGACAAATAAGAGAATAGCTGAAGTTGAAGAGGAATATGAGAAAGGTAATGAGGGATTGGCCTTTGCTAAGGTTAATGCTATTAGGGGTGAGGAAATTAAATTTCCAAATTTTTTTTCCCCAGGGAATTTTACGAAATCGTTTTGCTAGACACCCTATCATTCCTATACTTTTTTATAATTTTAATTTCGTATGTATTATCATATTGCATTTTTTGTCGCCCTCTTATTACCTCCTATTTGTCCTCCTTCCTGGCCTATTCCAACCAGTCTTCAAATTCTTCTTCTACTTTTTAAGCCAATACCATCTTGCTGTTCCCTATGCCAACTATATATAAAGGCGTCCTTTAGTACTTTTTTCATAACTTCAGCCTGAAATATTTTTTTTGCTGCTTATGGTCAGGGAAAATAACGTGATCAACCGGGAAAAGTCAGGGAATTTTCTGTAACCTAGAAAAGTCAGGGAATTTTCTGTAACCTAGAAAAGTCAGGGAATTTTACAAATTTTATATTTAGTGACTTTTGGCGACCGTTTTAGTGACAAATCTCGTTTTCCACTTGGCAATACTGACTTCAGGATAATTCCCTAATATTCTAATTGCCTTTACAGAAATATCCTTTTTTGATTTGATAAAGGATAGTCTGTATCCAAAACATCAGATTTTTATTTGATTTTATATTTCTAGTTTTATTTTGATTTTATGTATTAATTATTAATTATTTTGTTAATTATTTTGATTTTTATTTAATACACTACTGTTTATAAAAATCGCAACACCCTGATGGAATAGCCCAATCTGCATTAAATTTGGAGCATTTGCATATCATGGGTCAGAAAAGAAACCATTAGATTTTCAGGTCAATACAATGCGTTTTATTGTCACATTAGTATCGGGTGAAACCACCGTGGGATGCAATTACAGCCTCTAAACGTCGTGGCATTGAGTCAAACAAGCTCTGAATAAGGGCCTGGGGAATGTCCTGCCATGCTCTACATACACGGGTATACAGTTCATCCACAGTTGCTGCTGCAAGAGTCTGACGAGCCAATCGATGAGCAACCCTGTCCCACACACGTTCGATTGGGAACATGTCTGGTGAACGAGCAGGCCAGGGAAACAAGGGCGTCTGATGTGCTTGGAAAAAGGCGAGGACATTTCTGGCCACATGTGGTCGGGCATTGTGGAATACAGCGCCTGGAAGGTTCTGCAGGTAAGAGGATGACCTCGGGTTGCACAACTTCCCTGATGTACTGGTCACTGTTCAGATTGCCATGGATTCTGATCAGACCGGCCATGGTAACTGATTGCACCCCACACCATCACCCCTGGCGTTTGTTCTAAATGACGCTGCAGGATGCATTCTGGAAGGTCGCGCTTGCCACGATGTCTTCTGACTCGTATCCTGCCGTCATGGTGCTGCAAGTTAAACCTTGACTCATCCGAAAACACAACTTGTTGCCATTCAGCTTGCCACTGTTGGTGTTGATGGGCCCATTGCAACCTGAGGCGCCGATGGTTTTGAGTCAAAGAAATCTGCAACAATGGTACTCGTGCCATCAATCCTCTGGAAATCAAACGGCGTCGTACAGTGCTAGCAGACATTGTCCTGCCTACTGTAGCATCCCACTGTTTTGCTAACACTTTGGAAGTGGCTGTACGATCTGCTACACACATGCGATAGAGATGTCTGTCATCTCGCGGTGTCGTCGTGCTGGGTCTTCCTGAGCCTGGTATTCGGTGTACCCTGTTCTCTTCGCTCCATTGCCTCCATGCACGCATAATTGTCGTTGTCCTACACGAGCAGCAATGTCACGATACGACCATCCCGCTTCACGCAGACCAATTATGCGTCCTCTTTCAAAGTCTGTCAGCTGTTGATATGGTACCCTTCGTCGTCGTCGAGGCATGGTGTCCTTTCAAGCAATTACTCTGAAAATCTAATCATTTATACTCTGACCCATTGTATGCAAATATTGCAAATTGCATATGGATTAGACTATTCCATCAGGGTGTTGCGATTTTTATAAACAGTAGTGTAACTATTATTTATTGTATTCCAGGGTTTTTGTGTCTCATCCTTTTCTCTTATAAATATTTGTTCAACAGAGATAAACAAATAGTAGTGCAAATGTATTAATTTTTTTTGCATAGAATCATTTGAAAAGGGAGTTAAATAGCGAATAAAAAGAAACCTGAATTTGATAAATGAAATGAATGCTTATTCAGTTTGTTTTTAACATCACTGAAAAGTCACCTGACCATCTTAGTGCAAGCAACAATGTAACCTTCATTGTTGCAAATAATCAGGTAGGGAAGTTAAACAGCCCCATACCAAAATTGAGAAATGCCAAAAGCAACAATGGAAATTATTCATTAAAACAGGTTAGTAATAATTTATTTATTTATTTATTTATTTATTTATTTATTGTGATCCAATACGTCCATCCAGGATCTGTATGGCCAGAGGCCAATGATTTGGGTCCCTGGATGGACCTGGATTAACGACTGCTGTAATGGTGTATTTAATGGTGCAATTAATGGTCTGTAATTGATGGTCGCCCATCCGATGGCTAGCCGTGCCTGATGTTGCTTAACTTCTCTGAAGGTGTGTGTTCAGTGGAAGCCCACCAGGCCATGGCTTTCTCCAACATTCCAAGACTTATAAACAATGATTAAGCAAAGATTGAACATTCTTTTGGCTTGGTAATACTACCGTTCGTTTCCAAGAATTATTAACAATGAAAATAAAATGCGTATAAAAATAGGTCAGTCTCTCTCAAAAAGTTAACGATGATGCACGTGTCTACTTTCAGTTGCCAACAATTGGCAAAAGTTGTTTGTTTTTTTGTTTATGTTTTTGTTAGTGTGTCTGTAGAGTGTTCATTGAGTGCTTGTTTGTGTTGTGCTTTATAAGAATGGTCTTGGATTGGTTCGAGGAACATGACGCGGACATCCACCTGCTTCAGTGGTCAGCTCGGTCGCCCGATCTCAACCCGATCGAGCATTTATGGGATGAAGTGGAGAGAACCATCCGATGCCTTCCCAGTCTACGTCCAACCTGCACCATTATGGGACGCTGTGATGTCAGCATGGGCTGCTCTTCCTTCGCAACGATTTCAACACCTTGTTGAATCCATGCCAGCACGTACTCAGGCAGTTCTCGCCGCTAAAGGCGGCGCAACACGCTATTAGCAGGATGTCTCTAATAAATTGGTCGTTCATTGTATATGTATTTTTGGATGTATAAATGACATTTATATGAATTTATATAGCATACTGAAATCGGTTTAATTTTAATACATTGAACAAAGGGGTAGCATATTCTTGAAAGGTCGCAGCATTTTTCCTCCCCTTTTCTATTTGTAATTATGATATGTTTGAATAGTTTCTGCAATTTAATTTTTATCTTCTCCTTGAATATAACAGGATGCATTTTTTTAACCATATCAATTTTTAAAATTTTACTAAATAAGGGGTAGCAAATTCACTAAATGTTTATAGTCTTTGAATGTTAATCTTTAACGTAAGTTAGACTTCAACTCTTCATGAATTATTATATTTCAATCTGAAAGCTGTTGTGAAATCAACGGATAAAATATGTAAAAATTGAAACTATTCCTTCAAAGTGGAAATATAAGCTGCAGTAAATATCAGGTTGTTGCAAAAGTTTCTTCCGGTTCTAGAACCCGTGCCATGAAGGGCTCATTTTCCGAGGGGGATGTTCATATGTTTTCAAACAAATTATTGCATTCAATTCCTGAATATCTTTGCTATATTTCATCCAAGAAGCAATTTTTTGACTATACATCTGTCACCAAAACATTTTCCAACGTTAGTTCATGGCACTATTAGTTTACGTACAATAGAAGAATGGTATTGCTGGTTCAGACGAGGAGATACCACTCTTCAAGATGCACCTCTCTGGTCAGCCAATCATGATTTCAGATGGTGATCTATGCCAAGCAACTGATGAAGTTCACAATGTAACAACGAGGGAACTCGCAGAACAGTTCAGGGTTCACTTTTCAACCATTGCCCGGCATCTGCATGAGCTGAATCTGTCATTCAAGTTCAATCGTTTTTGGGATGGAATAAAAATCCGGAAAAAACTTTTGCAACAACCTGATATACAGGGTGAGTCAAAAGTCGCAGTACACCCTGTTTTTTCAAAAACCTTTCAGGAATGGGAAATCTGAATATTCAAGTAACGTATGGGTGAGATGGTCTATCATTTACAGCATGCACCGAACATGGCTGCCATCTTGAAATCAGCCATTTTGAATCTAAGTCAAGTTTTTTAAATGGAAAGGGGGTCATTTGATATATCAAATAACATCAGCATTTTCTGACAATTTCATTCCTGAAAACAGATTTGAAGTAGCAGTTATGGTTCAAAAGTTACAACACATTTTGTTTCATTTTGTTGCAGGTAACTGAAGATGACTTTGACAGCGGAGGAGAGAATTGAGGTAATTTTAATGTCTGGAGAACGAAGTTTCCATGTCATATCTGCAGATTTTAACAACCAGCACCCAGAAAGACCTCCAATTTCACACAACACTATCAGGTGCTTAATCAAGAAATTCCGAGAAACTGGGACTATGGTTGGCAAGGCAAAGGAGTGGTCGTCCAATACGTGCTACTGATGACACAACCTCAACAATGGTTTTGGCGTCCTTCGTCAAGAGCCCACAACGCAGCACACGACGTTTGTCAGCAGAATGTGGAATCAGCTAGTCATCGATCGCACGAATCCTTCATGATCATCAATGGCATCCATTCAAGATTCAGATAATCAGCGCCTAGCAGAGGCTGACCTAGACAGACGTATGCAGTTTTGCATGTGGACCCTAGAGCAACATCGACAACGTCCCTATTTTGCACAAGGTATCTTGTTCAGTGATGAGGCAAACTTTTATGTCAGTGGTGAAGTCAACCGTCACAACCACAGGTATTGGAGTAACCACAATCCACGCTGGATGGAACCTTCCAAGGTAGTTGGTGACCTAAAGGTTACGGTGTGGTGTGGAATATGGGGTACCCGTGTAATTGCACCCATTTTCATTGACCAGAAGCTAAATACTCAATGCTACCTGGAAAAGCTGCAAGAAGTGATGTTTCCCTCACTTCCGAATGAAGATAGCAGCTTACCCTCTTACTTTCAACAGGATGGGGCTCCACGCATACGGTGCAGATGTTAGTCAGTGGTTAGATGTTCAATTTCTTGGTCATTGGATTAGCCGACGTGGTGCTGTGGAATGGCCACCCAGATCACCTGATCTCATGCCTCTTGACCTTTATCTGTGGGGACATTTAAAGGAACTTGTATATGCAGAAAAAAATCAGAAACAGACACCATCTCCAGCAACGCATTGAAGAAGCATGTGCCAGCATTTCTGCAGAAATCTTTCAGCGAGTGCATGATGATTGGATTCAGTGCCTTCAAATGTGCCTTGACGAAGAAGGGACACCATTAAACACATTAAATGACTGTCCTTTATGGAGAACAGTCTAGCCTGTAATTCCAAACAAAATGTGTTGTAACTTTTGAACCATAACTGTTACTTTAAATCTGTTTACAGGAATGAAATTGTCAGAAAATGCTCATGTTATTTGATATTTCACTCGACCCCCTTTCCATTTAAAAAATTGACTTAGATTAAAGATGGCCGATTTCAAGATGGCAGCCATGTTCGGTACATACCGTAAAAGAGAGACCACCTCACCCATATCTTACTGGAATATACAGATTTCTCAATTCCTGCAAGGTTTTTGAAAAAACAGGGTGTACTGCGACTTTTGACTCACCCTTTATAATTATTTTGATCTTTCAGAAAACAGCGCCATTTGGTATATGCAGTTGCTTTACTTTTATAATTTTTGCAGAGAGGAATAGAGCAATTAAGGCGAGTTATGCTTACAGACCCGAAATAAGGGTTGACAAAATTGTTACTAGAGGGCGTGCGAGTTACGTGGACATCGTCCATTGTGCTGCATTGCTTTTTGAATGCTCTTTGTAAAATTTAACTAATCAACTGCAAAATAAAGTTAAAAATACAAACAGATTACATTTTAAAAAAGGAACAAGCCTAATCTGTTGAGTGATGTCGAATCTGACTTAATATTGGAATAGGTTATTCTAATATGAGTATTTTCTACACTGATTTTCATTTTTAAAAAAATCACAAAAAAAACGCAAAAAACACTATAACTCAGTAAAAAATAAACTAATTTATGCAAAATTTGTGTATGTTCTTAAGGAAATGATGCTACGGGGAAATACAATGTACATAATAGTTGCATTGCCGTAAGTGTATGTCTTAGGAAGTAGATTAAGAACACGTGTTTAGAGTGGGGCTTAGTTTTATTTGTTATTCTGTTATCAAAAATCGAGATAGTCAATTTATCAGAATGGCTTCGAGGTATCATTTTCTAGAGGAATTGCGATGGAAGGCTGTAAATAGATTGGAGGCAGAACAAAATTTGACAAAGGTGGCGAGAAGCTTTTCAACGACTTTGGCAACATTTTCTAACAACAGATTCAGCTCTCAGAAGGTTCAACCCAGAAAGACCAAGGGTATTGATAAAGACAGAAGATCGATATCTGCAATTATGAGCATGAGGGAGCAGAACTTCTGCATCCCTGCAAGTGAGATCTTTCTTTGTTCCAGCCAATGTTATGATATCTGCTTCTACTATACAAAGGAGATATCACACCCAAGGCCTCTATGCCTCTACAGAAGAGAGTGTTTGCAGCGGGAACTTCAGTATGTCCATTGGACTGAACAATCCACGGACGTCTGTTCTCTTCTCAGATTAATTTTAATAACCACGAATATGCATTTAATGATGATATGAAAACAGTTCACGACATTTTGGATAAAGATTCCCATTCTCAAGCGGCCAAGGACTCAAGTCTCCATCCTCAAGGTTATTGGTCATTTTTAGCCATTCACGAAGTAAGTAAAAATTTCTTACTAACCTGGTAAATAGGACATACATAACCCATTAGGTGTGTATTCATATTTCATGTTATTCGGAAAAAATTTTTGGCCAAATTTCTGAAAGTGTAAACAAACCAAGTGTTAAAATTAATCTGAAATATCAAAATAATTTGCTTTAAATATTTAAAGTTAAAAAAAATTATATGGAAATTAGCAGTATAACACCAAATCAAATTCCAAATGGAATGTGGAGGGGGTGATTTCCGGAAAGATCACAGGTGCCGACACAGAATTATTTTGTTCTCGACCAAACCGATTTCGCTTGGTAAGTCATTTCCCTTGAATGAAGTGCTTGATAAGCTAATCACGGTTTAGTAGTTGTGGTTACTTAACTATGACTGGCGTAGTGCGAATATGGCATTAGTATAGGTTGAACCTCGGTATAACGAACTCAATGGGACAGAAAAATTTGTTTCATATAGTGAGAGTTCTTCTTATCCAATATAACGAATTAATTCTTAATAACGAATTATTTAAAAAAATAACTTATTTTAAATTTAAATTTGTTAGATTTCAGTCTAATAATCACTGAATTTTTTTAGATAAATTACAGCAAAATCACATGAAAAGCACAGCAAGAATATCACATTAGGTAGTTTACTTTAGTTCAAAAACCAAGCCACTACAGTATTTACTGCCTACATTATCCTGCAGGATTAAAATAATTATAATCAGTAATTTTTTGCTGGTCTTTTTTTGTGATCAGAGCAGAAAAGATGATGAAATTTTCAACTGCCATCATTGCACAGTTTATTTGATCTGTAGTACTTTCCAAGTAATTGAGATGTTGTTTAATACTTTGGACTGATTTAATGACCTAAGACTGGTGATGAGCTCATTTCTATGTCACTTGTTAACTCCTCTTCAGATGTGATTTCTTTTCCTTGAGTATTTTTAGTATATTCACATATTTCATTATCATTGAATGAAGTTCTGCATTCATTCATGCAACTGCATGCAACATAGTCTTCAAACTGCACTTGTAGATCGTAAGATAATAAAAAATGAACAATTACCCTTGTAACATTTCTACAAATCTCTTGTAAGATTTAACACTACAGGCATTTTTCTGAGTGATTTGAACAAAAAAAAAAATTTTGCATCATAGCTTTAAATATTTGGAAAACTTTTCATACAGAATTTCACATTATCTGAAGTGGTAGATGCCACCATTTTTTATCCAGATGGGTCTTATAATGAGAGACTGAATAATTTCTGGATCAAAAAACGTGTTCTCTATACTGAGATGTTCTTTATATAGAAGTTCGTTATAACCAGAGAATTCTTGGCTTAGTTCTATGGGAAACCAACCAAAAATTTTAAGAGTATTCATTATAAGGAGGAATTCGCTAAACCCGAGTTAGTTATATCGAGGTTCGACCTGTAGAGGGAAACAAGGGTTCGGCCTTTTTGTTCAGCAGCTATGCACTGTTGACTGTTTGGGCTCATTTGCTATCTGATTCAATTTTTGAGGGTATTTAGACAGCAAAAATGAAAAACAGAATAATGGGTTCGACTCTTATCTAATTCACGTGAAAAATTTCACAAGCCTCATGCATTTCAAACCCTAGTTAGAACGTTTAAAATTGGTCACCATAAAGAAGAAATACCCCCCCCCCCCGTATTCTCACGTTACTAAAAGTGTTTTTAAAGCCATCAGTAAGTTCTGAAGCTTGAGTTAAACTAATGTAGTTAAGTGTAATGCAATTATAATCCACTGAAATTTTCAAAAATATAATTTCCCCTAACAACTGCTAATAATCAAGTACAATCTGATTTCGATGGGGGGAAAGGTCGGCGCTAAAATTTGACGTCAGCACGTATTTGGGTAAATACGGTATATTGAATGAAGATTTAATTTGCCTTCTGGAACTTAAAAAACACAGCATTAAGAATAGTAGAGGAATAATATCTCAACAAATTGTAATAGACCTTACATATGCCTTCCACGGAATGCGAATTTTAAATGAAAAACAAGACTCTACAACAATGGAGAACCTTCATTATTTGCCAGGTAACAAACCAAGTAACTATGTTTAACAAAATCAATCTCAAACAGAACAAGATTAAACAGAATATATAAAAAAAAGACTTTAATGAAACTTTCACTATCTTGAAAACTACTGAACTGATTTTGATGAAACTTGGTTCATCCCTAAGTTGAAAGATACTTAATCAATAAAAAAAATTATTGCAAATCGATTTCTAGTTTCTGAGAAATACGTGGACAAACATACATACATGAAATTTGGCTTGCTTGTTTAGAAACCCACATAGACTAACATATATGAATATTGTGCAATTCCAACAATATTATATACATACGCATCGAATTGATAACCTCCTTTTTTTGAAGTCGGTTAAAAAGAACAGAAATCAGCGGATATTAGCACTATGGATTAAATGACATATAAACAAAATAACCTTTTTCACCGAGAAGATTAGCATTAAAGTTTAACCAAGAAAGTGTATATAAAATACATACGCATTTCTTTACTTACATTTATGCCACAAAATTCGATAATAACCTCAGAAGCATTTGTTGCATTCCAAACTTCCTCAACATCAACGTTTCCATCAAATATACACGCTAATAATGGCCACAAACTCATTGTTAAAGGTATAACTTTACCTTTATAAGTTTTATCTAGTAAAGTTTTCAACGTATCTGTTTCTTGAGTACATACGTAAGTCACAGGTAAGGATGATGACGCTACCTCCTCCTTGATAAATACATCAGTTTCAGTAGGGCTACTCATAAAATAAGCAACTCTATCATATGTTAAATATGCTAAAAGTGTGAAACACGTTGTAAAGCAAAAGACCCACACTAGTCGGCATGTTATATTAAGTCTTCCATTTAAAATTTCTGCAACTCCAGGTATAGGAAATTCAATTTCATTGCTTGCATTAAGCTCATCCTGAATTATCTTTCTCAATCGTCGTGTGAGGCAATCTTCTTTAGGCGACCTAGAAAGAGTTAAAGTATCTAATTTTTAAAACTGTTATTAATTCATGATAAATCAATACTTGGCAATTTACATATAATGATTATAAAGTTACATGGATTGTGTATAAAGCATAAATGTTGAGCATGAAAGATATACACATGGAGTTCTAAATATCATTATTTTCTTCAGGATATAAAGAAAGAAAGATGAAGCTATTCTGGGGACAATACAAAATGGAAATAGGGTGAAACAACTTTCAATAATAGCTGATCTTTCAAACAGAGACTACCCTTTGTCAAAGCTAAAAGATAAACAAGAAGTCATGACAAGAACATCCTTCTAAAGGAGGTGAGAACTTGGGATTGGTGAAAAATAAAATGTAAGGCTGTAAGAGGAGCCAATGTAAAGGCTCTTTCATGAATGCATATAAAGAAACCATCAAAATATTAGGGTCAAACCAACAAGTTCAAGATTAACGTGGAAAGCAACTCAAATCTCACTTCATCCATGAAAATATTGGCATAGAGGTAATTAGGTGCTATTTTAGAACCAATATCGTGCTACTACACTGGATATAATACACAGAGTTCAGGAAGGTGAAGGATAGGCAGGTGCTGTCTATAGAGAAGGATCGAAAAGGGTTAGAGAACGTTAGACAGCTTCAATCTCATCCTCATGATCAATATTAGTATAAAGAGAAAAGATATCAAATGGCTCAAATAAAATCAGTTCTTGAAATCATAGTTGGAGCCATTCTGATCATGGATGTGAGCAAGCAGATGAAAAGAAAAGAAGGGAAGGATAGGTGGGTGGAAAGAGTACGAGGTGCTACTCAGAGTAGCCGAGAATATTCCCCCCAGACCATAAGCAATAACAGGTTCTGCTGCTAAATCCCTCTTGGTGCTCCTTTCTGCTGCTGCTTCGCTAAGTTTCGTAATGGTAGGCGCATGTCTTTGTGAGTTATTGCTATTTGTGTTGCAACGTGTTCTTGTTCTTCTGCGAATTTTCAAATTATTCGATCTGGTCAAAACGTCAACAGGAAGTTTAACTGCTAGATTTTGAAGTGACTGAGGAAAGCTTTATACCGGAGTTATGGAAGAACAAAGACTGGTTGCTCCACCATGACAACGTGCCTATACACGCCTTGCTAATTGTGAAGGAATTCCTGGCTAAAAACAACATGACAACGGTTCATCATCCTTCCTAGTCTCCTTGAAGCCCTTTGCAACTTCTACTTCTTCCATAAAATGAAAGATCCAAGTGGAACTCCAACTGGTTTTGAACACCCTACAGCCTTGAACTTCCAGAATTACTTACAAAAACAGTAAAATCGCTGGTATTGTTGCATACATGCCGGAGATGACTAATATTTGTTGAACAACCCCTATATCAGCCAAAAGTTGCAGTCTTGGGTAGCTTCACCACTGATTTCAAGATTGGTTCGTTTTTCTTCGAGGAAATCGCAGGGACTGTTCTAAAAGCAGTTACAAGGTGAAAGCGGAATTTACAGTGTAAGGTACGTTTTAAGCTTTTTACAAGAAACTTTTCGTATGGTAGATATGACAATCAAAATATATGTGAATGGTGGTTTGTAGAAAGATATGATAGGATAACTAGGATCCCCAATTTTGGATCTTCAGAAGTATGTGAAACAGCCAAGTAAAGACACAGAGCAAGAGACGGCTTCAGAAAGATTTTACCTAGTTTAAAGGAAACTTTGTAGAAGAGGCTTTTAGTTTGGCTTTTTAAGGTGATGGCAAATTGATATACCTAAACGATTGGTTACTTCCCCAGCATCCAATTAGATTCTTTATCCTCCTCTACTCTGTTCCAAATCAATTTCACTATTAGTAACTGTTCCTGCAGCTTTTTACCCATCCTAAATGATAACTCTTTTAAAACCTTCATCAGATTCTGCACTCTAAAATGCACTGCAATTCTCTCACGTCTCTAACCTCACTGATGTTAATGGAAGTGCAAAAAATTTCAGAGAAACCACCTCATTTTTTATGACAAATCTGATTTCTTTCCAGTATTCTATCTACAGTTTTAACTTGTTTATTTGCTAAGTGATTCTTCTCCATTCCCCAGCCCAAGTTCCTTCAATTCACTCTAGTTCACTGATATTAATCTTTCTGTTATATAACTTTTCAATCCTGTTAAAATGCCCTCCATTATATCCTACTCGTTACACCATTAATCCTTTCAACATTGTCTCTTCTACTGAAAACTTCAGTCATTCTCTATGATGGTCTGTCCACTTCGCTTCCACTCCAATGCAGTTCTTACCAATAGCATAGCTTCCATATCTATAGCGAATGGTGTCATTCCAGATCTCGAAAACCTATCTAAAATGATATTATCTGCTTTACTAACAATAACATAAACCTCACTCTAGCCTTACTAATGATGAAAAGCTCTACACCAATAACCTGATAAAGGGTCAGCCACTATGGTTACGAATATATCTGGTTATATTAACAAAGTTAACAAATAACTATCCAATTTAGTCTTTAAAAAAACTGAATCTGACCTACCAATACCTTTTCCCTTAAACTTGATAAAACCTGTTTCTCGCTATCAGCTTGATGCGAAACCTTGCCAAATCTCCTTCCTATACTTAATTCAACCTGCCATTTTTTACTTCCCAAGATCCACAAATCTGACAATCTTGGTCATCATTTTCTGCGATAATGCTCTTTGCTAACCACTAATCTTCTATTTGATTTCTATAATTAGAATATCCCCCTACTGTTTCTTCTTACATCAAGGATACCAGCCATCTTCTCTTTCTCCCTCACTCCCCCCCCCTATATCCATACTATGAATGGAGGCATCTGTTGGAACTAGATTGGAGGGAGTGGAAGAGAAGTAGACCCATCATCTTATAGTATGATTGAAGTCGCCAGTGGAAGACATAATAGTGTTAGGATTAGAGGCAACATTATCGTCATGCCATCGTGCAGAGAACTAGGAAAAAGTCTTTTTTTTTCTACCTTTTTCAGCTTACGTCTTCTCCCTACTTGAGTGAACTAGAAGAGGAAGAAAATGACATCACTTGGAAGTGCAAAAGTCATTGCCAGGATGCTATAGGCACACTTTTTCATTAACAGCGGGGACATATGCTGCCTTGAAAATTTCTTGCCACAATCAGTCAAAATCAATTTTGGTTAGGATAGATAAGTGGAAAGATAATGGATTTGTTATGGTAGATAAAATAGTTTCCCTGAATTTTCTGCACTTTCTGGAATGAAGGGTATCAAGTTTTCTGTAGGTAACAAAATGAAGAGCAATGATATTGAAATTGAGAAAACCGAGAGAATCATTATCCATTACGAACTGGGGATACAGGTAAAAGCTCTAAAAAAGTTGTCACTTAGGAATGGTAAAATGTTGAAATTTGACAAAGTGGAGGTAAATAAAGGACTTATTCTCCTTCTTAAGCATTTTTACTTCTGAAGATCCCAAATCTGGCAATCCCAGCCATCCGATCATCTCCATGTCACTGGAAACTGCACTACCCAATATGAATGGAACTTATTAAAACAAATTCCATCATTCGAGCCATTACTTAAAAAAATAATCTCCATGACAGTGACAAGTAGCTACGCTAGTTCTAACCTGCTATCCAGCTCTTAATGCATGAAGAAATCTCCAGAAACGCCAATGTATTCTGTGAGTTCATTGTTAGTTCATATCTCCCCCAGTTAGCTTTTTTTCAAATTGACAAGACTTGAGAAATGACAGCGTCCTAGACAGATTGAAAACGAGGCTGAGGGGTGAAACTCATACACAGGAAAGCACTGTATATGCTAAATTTAGATCAATAAAGATACAATTGTATGTTCACTGCATTTCACTCAGAATATTTCACCCATTCAATTGATGGATTAAGATTACTTAAGAAGGGGGCTATTCCAAGTAAATTTGCAGGGAATTAAACATGTGTTATGAAATGACCAAACCAAAAAACTAAGACTAAAGAAATATCACCTAAAAATTCAAGGTAAAATTTTTATTTCATAAATCGCATTCATTACGTTTATTAATTTCGTTAATTAATATTACTTCTAACATATAATTAACGAAACGCGAGCTGAGTAACAAAGCTAAGCTCTCCGTCTTCAAATCCATCTTTGTCCCCATTCTCACCTATGGTCATGAGGCTTGGGTAATGACCGAAAGAGTGCGATCGCGGGTACAAGCGGCCGAAATGAGATTTCTGAGAGGTGTTGCAGGTGTTACCCTACTAGATAGAGTGTACAGCAATACAATAAGGGAATCTTTAGGTGTTGAGCCGCTACTTCTCCGCATTGAGAGGTCTCAGTTGCGCTGGTATGGCCACGTGATTCGGATGCCGCAAACTAGTCTTCCTAGGCAGTTGTTATTTTCCAAGCCGGTGGGTAAGAGACCAAGGGGTCGGCCTAGAACCAGGTGGCTAGACTACCTGGAGAATCTGGGTTCGAGTCGCTTGGATATTACCAGGGAGGACATGCGCCTGATGGCGGAAGATCGCGATCGCTGGAGATCCTCCATAGGGCTGCTGCCCCCGCGACCCTAACGGATAAGCGGGTTTGAAAAGTAAGTAAGTAAGTAAGTAAGTACATATAATTTTTATATAATAAATTTTATTAATTGAAATTAATTAATAAAATTTGATATATAATGTACATGTAAAAATTAACAAATTTTATTGAAATTTTATTTTTTATCAGTTTTTTTTAACTTTCAATTTTTGCTTTTAACATGTTATGTTTTTTACATCAGTAATTGATTAGCTCTGAATAACATTTTACTTATACGAGGCCTGTCCAGAAAGTATTGATGCTACAAAAAAAAAACACGGTCCAACATCTTTGGCAATCTCTCTCACAAATAAAAAATCTCATTGATGCTGGAACAAAATTGTTTTAGTAAATTTGTTCCTTATTTTAGGTCCAGTTAACCCATTTTAGTGGTTTATTCCGATAATTTTACAAATTCTTCCACAATTCTGCTCACTCCTATGTGGCTCCAATGAGTCCAATGCTTCTTTTTGCCAGTGGTAAGATGGCTGGTCTGTAACTTCCGGTTTCTGCTCAGTAAGTGGCGTTCTCCTATGGCCATGAGCGCTCTAGCCTTATCTTCCCTACTCTGAGGTTACGTTAAAGACACTGTTTATGAACTACTATGCCGACAACATTGCAAGAGCGTAAAGAACGCATTTGTGCAGCATTAGGAACCATTGGCAGTGTACTACAAAACGTGTGGACGAACTTGATTACAGATTAGATGTTTGTCGTGTAACAAATGAGTTACACATCGAACATTTGTAACTGGAAAAAAAAACTTGGTATATTTTTCTTTAATTTCGTGTATCACTTATTAGAGCGAAGCGTCAGCGAAGCTCTGTTAACAGTCGACAAGTGTAATTCGATGACCGCATAAAACTTTTGACACGTAATAGTCACAAGAATGAAAATTTGCACGTGCATGCGCATGGCTATGGTGATGGTCAAGAAAAAAAAATTTTTCAAATCCGACCTACCGTCGAGGACTAATCACCCTTCAATTGTTCCCATAGGAATGCATTGAGAAAAACGTAAACAAACATTGCGCGTGCAAATAGAATTTTTGACATACAAAATACGGCGAAGCCCTTCGCAAATTTTGCTCTGCATCTTCGATTTTTAAGGCCAAATTTCGAAGTTCTTAGAACTTTTAACGATATTTTTTCGATTTCATTGCATTCTTGAATATTGAATCTACATTTTGAGGTATATATTGTAATTCTAAGTGCTGTAATCACAGCGTAATCACAATATCTTTTTTCCATAGAAGCCCATTATAAAATTACTACAACACTTAGTCATTTTTCGTGAATTGCATTATCTGCAATTGAAAAGTAAGTTAAATATTATAGTTTTTCCCAAATAATCGTTGTAATCATGACTTTTTTTGTACATTAGATGCAGAAATGCCTCGACTGCGGCATTTGATTTGCTGATAACGTAATTTGCACCCAAAAATTGTCGACAAGATTTGCTGTAAACGCTATTGATAGTCATCAATTCACAAATAGCATTCGAATCAAATCAAAAAAGGATAACGTGAACGAACACAATGCCTACATGTTGAGATCACTTGGAACACCAATAACAAGGATCAATGCAATGCACAATAACGCAAAAGCAGCTCTGGCCAGTTCAGACGAGGTACAAGGCCTGTCTTCCCAATTATGTCTCTCCGTTGGATGTCAAATTATGCTTACACGGAATCTTTGGACAAGCAAAGGCCTCTGTAACGGTGCGGTCGGTGTGGTTGTCGACATTATCTACTCACCAACTGAAACTCGCAACCACTTGAATGAACTGCCGATGTGCATTCTCGTCAAATTCGCAAACTATACTGGACCAACATTAACCAATGAAGCAGTTCCCATTTTACCGGTCGCCGTTGACTTCAAAAAAGGAGGAGTATCTTATACGTGTAAGCAATTTCCGCTTAAGTTAGCCTATGCAATCACCGTACACAAAGCACAAGGAATCACTGTTGATAAAGCAGTCATAAACATTGGTGATTCAGAATTTGGACTTGGCTTATTGTACGTGGCATTTTCGCGAGTGAAAACCATCAACGGTTTATTGATCGAACCGGCATTTGCAAAGCCGCGGTTGATTAATATCAACAACCATGCATCGTGGAAGGTTAGGCGTGAAGAACTTGCCAAATTACGCAGTTTAAAATGAATTTAAAATCATAATCAATTTATTATAAAAATATGTAAATATACCTTTAATCAATTATAAATAACAATATACAAAAATTCTTTGATTATAACAATTTAAAATGATCAAACAAAAGATGTAAACAATCAACTGATGTAATAATACCTCTCAACAATGTATCTATTTAAACTTATAATCTTATCTTTTACTGAAAGAAGAATTCAGTTATACTTTCAAAAAAATTTTTTATACCTGAAGAAGGTCTTTGTAAATAAAATGACCGAAAGGCCTCGTATCATTTATTCCCTTTGTTATTTTGTGATGTCTTTTTTACTATTCTCTTCTTAAAGTTTAAAATGAAATTGTTTCAACAATAAAAATTAATATCAATTTAAAGAATTTAGTTAGTCATTTTCTTAACAATCAATAACGGTTCGCTCTTAATTATTGGTCAAGAAAGCGCTCCGCGAATCGCAGTCCGCCCTAGTTGTAATATGTTTAATATTTCGAAAATATAAATTTTTAAAATCTGGCTATTCATTTGTGTAGCATAATTCTGTACATTTACATTTTCCCAAACTTGGCTTACAATAGGTAATTTTATAAGTAAGAGAAGTACTTGAATTTTTTTTCACTTCATAGTTTATCGGAAAGTTATTGCAGCATTTTCTATTAAAATCAAAGCATTCACTAGGAGAATCGCGTGATTTAGTAACATACACAAAATCTTTGAAATTGAAAGTACATTTAAAGGAGACTCTTGGTGGGTCAGAATTAGCCTTTTTTAAACAAGAAAGCGCGAGATTATAGTCGCGCCCATGCTTGTTTGAAAACGAGGCTGAGTGGTGAACCTGAGCATAGTGCGAAAGAATGAATTCATTTCATTCCGTTTTTAAATGTATTACTGTAAAAAAATATATACGTTTACGAATATCATTGAAGGGTGTAGAAGTCTGAAGTAGCCGGGAGAAATCTGGAAGCTGTTGGCCTTGATTCATTGTTTTCAGGATGCAAATTATAATTTTCAGGAGAGACATTTTCAATTCCTTCATCAATCGTCGTCATTACTTCAAATTCATAACCAAATGAAGTCATGGGTTGCAATAAACATGATCAGATGTTGGTGCTTTTACGTTTAGATTGTTCACTTCACCTGTACACAAATATGAGGCCTGTCCGAAAAGTATTCAGATTGAAGCTGCAAAAAAAATGTAGAACTCGCTGCACCTTTTTTAATCCAGATCGTGTGACGACATTTCTGCTGATGACATAATGAAATTTGCAGCTGTTAAGAGTGCCGCGTGCAATTGTTGTAACACGCTAAAGCAGAACGTTTTTCTTTTCTCGTCGCGCGGTGAAAGTGACCGAAAACCTTCAGCAACGATATTGCATCAAATTTTGTTTTAAAATCGGTAAGACCGCAACAGAGTGTTATGAATTGCTACAACAAGTATTCGGTAATGATCTTATGAACTGCACAAAGGTTTTCGAATGGTTCAAGTGCTTTATGGAGGGTAGAGAATCGGCACAAAGTGATCCGCGGACTGGTCAGCCTTCAACGACAAGAAATGATACCACAATTGAGCAGGATCCAGAAGTTACAGACCAGCCATCTTGCCACTGGCAAAAAGAAGCATTGGACTCATTGGGGGCCACATAGGAGTGAGCAGAATTGTGGAAGAATTTGTAAAATTATCGGAATAAACCACTAAAATGGGTTAACTGGACCTAAAATAAGGAACAAATTTACTAAAACAATTTTGTTCCAGCATCAATGAGATTTTTTATTTGTGTCCCTTTTTTCAGGTTAGTATACATGTAAGGTTGTAAATATTGTATATACTTTCTTATTGTATATGTAATGTACGTGCATCATAACAAATGTAATACGTTGTATAACGTTATTCTTCTTTGCATTTTTAATTGCTGCTAACTGCAATAAACTAATCAATAGTGTAAAGAACTTTGAGTGGAAAATTCTCTATCTAGTACTTAAAATCGTACTTTGTATCGTACTTTATATACTGCTAGACTTGGTTAGCTGATCAATCCAATTGTTGGACATAACTTGCACTTGATAGGTTTTTTTTTGAAGGATTATTATTTAAATAAGAGTAACAGTAGTCAGACCTATAATGTCACAGTATTTAATATGTTACACATATCTAAATTTAGTACAAGTTCTCCAGGTGAAAAAATAACTATGAAGTAGCTTCATGCTTAAAATACTCAATACAGGTAATGCAAGCTTACTAAAGCTTTTGCCAGTGGCAAGATGGCAGAACGGTGGTGCCATCCTTAAATAGGCCATGAGCGCCCTGTGAACGATAACCCCATAATAAGAAATCAATGACATAAGTTCCGGAGATCTTGGTGGCCATGTGATTAATGGTAAATCACTGTCGCTTGCACACCCAATCTATTGGCGTGGAAGCTCCTCCTTTAAGTAAGCACGTATATGCAAAGACCGATGGGCTGGGTCACTTCCTGTTGAAGCACAAAATTTGTGCTGTCCTCACGCAGTTGTGGAAATAACCAAATTTGCAACGTGTCTAGATAATTGTTACCTGTTACCGATGTTTCAGCAAAGAAAAATGGCCCATACAATTTTGTTTCTGACATAGCTCAAAAACTATTCACCATAGGTGAATCTCTTTGCAACTGCACAATTTCATTTGGAGCTTCAATTCTCCACACTCTAACATTTTGACAATTGGCATTTCCTGATAAACGGAAGGCTGTTTTGTCTGAGAAAATCAGTTCATTTGCTAATCTTCACTTTCCAATTACTCTTGTATGCGAAAACAAAAGTGAAATCGACCGGTATTAAATGTTGCGTCAATTGTAAGTGAAACTGTTTGAAATGAATTTTTTTTGTAAAATTTTCCATACCGTTTTCTGGGGAATTCCAAGTTCACGGCCGGCAGCTGTCGTAGACTTCCGTGGACTTCGAACAAAACTCTGCCTCACCTTCTCCACGAGTTTCTGCCGAGACACGTGGACGGCAACTGCTTTTCTTTTTGCACAAGCAACCTGTATCTTGTGAATTGGTGCTTCTTTTTCATGGTGATTTCTAAATGCACGCTGCACAGAAAGAACTGAAAGAAACTCTTACACGCAAGAGCTCTTCTCTGTCATTGTCGCCATTTTTGGATTTCAATCACAGCGTCCTATGGATGTGCTGCTATATATTGACCAACGGTGGAAAAAAACTTGGAATATTTTTCTTTAATAGTTTCGAAAATATAAATTTTTAAAATCCGGTCATTCATTTGTGCTGACTCTGTATTTTTTGCTTTTGTTATGTTTTCTGACTAACGATCAAGGTAGAAAGGAATATTATTGTTTTCACTTAGCAATTTAATACTTATAAATCCATAAGTCAAAGTTCAAAAACAACTTTTTGATATCTCGAATGTAAGTATGATTCTTCAATTTAAAAAAGATAAAAAAATATTTCTTAATTACTTGAAACGAAGCCTCGTAGCATATACACCATGTGACATAGTGCTCAGATAGTCCTTCGTGGAATCTGCATTTTTTTTTAATCTGAAAATAAAATGAAGAAAATATACGTTATTAAGATCTGAAATACTGTAAACAATTATATATTTTTAAAAGAAACCACACATGTTTCTATAATGAGATTAATTTTAAAAAAACAAACCTTTTACTTACTAGTTAGTTATATGAGCTCAATATAAAAGGTTTTCTAACAGCAAACATTCACAAGTCCTGCAACACACATTCACGAGTTAGAAATGTTCATTCCTAATAGAAGTAAATTTGAAGCAAACTTATGAACATAAAAGTAATCATTGATTATGCAAATAAATCTTTAATAATTAAACTTAATTTATGATCAACTTTTAAATCTTACAAATTTTGGTGGGCGTGTCCTTGAAAACATCTGTAGCTGTGGTTGGAAATCGAATCACTGAGTCTCACTAATTACCTCTTCCATACTCTTGATTTCATTTCTTGATATTAAAAAATTTGTGCTAAAAAAAACTCAATATTTTCCAACTTATATCTGAAATTTTTAATTGATGTGATCGCATCTACATACTAAACGCTGCCAAACGCCATATAAATTTCTGATTTATGAAATGACTAAAAAAAATCACGTACTATTTATTATTCATTACATTTTACTTGCATGAAAAGAACTTTTCTAAGAGAAACCTTAATATTTAAATCATTTCATAAGATTTCTAAGAAAAGCTTTTCTAATATTTTTCCATAATGTTCTAACAGATTTGTAGTTTATTTCATATGCAAACGAGGTTAGTTAATAATTCATTCTAATGAGGAAAGCTTTATTAGCTTAAATACTAACAAAAATTATTATTTCTATACTTTAGACTTTATACTAAGATAATAAAAGGCTAACTGAATTGGTTGATCAATTCAGCTTATAAACTACCGCACCAACGTTCATGAAACTTGGGAACAATATTCCTTGAACGTTCTAGATGGATATAGGCCATACAATTTCATACGTTTTCAAATCAAGGCTGAGAACTGAGGATAAAATGTAATGAAGTGAAGAGAAAATGGCGGGAGTAGAAATAAAAACCGATCAGCTATGACGAGTCCACATGTATAGCAGCGCCAGCCAGAGCTAATCGCTATCTCTGACATAGCCTACAATGATTTTCTATGCTGTGATAGCTATTTCTCAAACACCGAGCTTCAAAGGGACGCGGAGAATATTAAGATACCGGGTGAATAAAAATACCAGGAGATATTAGACTGTTCCGGGAACTCTTATACAGGGTGAATAAAATGTCCCTGAACAGTCTAACATCTCAAAAAATCTTGTCAAAAGAAGAAAACAAAATTCGAGTCAAATATTTTTGAAAGCTATTTAGATCCATTTAGATAATATTTTGTAGATGGTACAGTAAATGCAAAAAAGTTAAAGTAGTGCGAATATCTCGAGAAGTCCACTTCAAATTAAAAACGCATCCAATATTTTTTGGAAGCTATGGTATCTAATATTGCTAAAATTAGCCTTCACCACTTTTTCAGGGTTGGGGGGTGGGGGACTTTGAAATTTTAAATGGGAACTCCTATTTTTTATTATAGATTCAGATTCTTCAAATATCTTATCATTGTTTTTTTACGGTAGATGGCGCTGTAAGCACAATAAAAAAAAGTCATTCGAATGTCCCCGGAAAAACACTCAGGAAAAAAATGCTTGTCCATTATTCTGAGTACTGCACTCGAAGTAATAGTCTCAGGAAATCAAAAAAAAAAATAACAAAATACTTTTAGTGTAACCCAGGAATAACCTCGTGGACATAGAAGTTTTCTATTCTCTTTGGGGCGCTTTTTTATGAGTATCCTCTCACTGACCAGTCACCCAAGCACTTTATCATTCAAATTGATGACCTTCCTGCACTTAGCAGTGTGCTAACCAGTAGTAAAATTGCTGAGAAACACTTTTCCAATATCTCTGGTGTTCTGGAAATAGAAACCTTGCGTATTCTCTCTTTCAGCTCATCAATATCGTTGGATTTAGTTTCGTAGACCTAGCTATTCAAATATCCCCAATAAAAGAAGTCAAGAGGGTTCATCATTTTAGCAATATTAAATACGGTAGCTTTCAAAATACATTGGATGCTATTTTGATTTGATATCGAGATACTCGCAGATGACATGCGGAGAAGCTACAACAAATTCTTCAAATGACGTCCCATTTATTGGTTATTAACAGATGCGCCTGCTAATAGCTTCTTGTGTACCTAACCATGTCCAGCAATGCAAGGCAAAGTTATAGCAACAATGGGCCAGTCGTGTTTGTGTCAAAAACTATACAAATGAAGGTACGGTTTTTTATTAAAAAGAGTGTCCCAAAATGAACTGACATTTGACTTTGAATTTTGACTTTGCTGCCATTTTTTTCGTGCTACAGTCAGAGTAGAGATTTTTATATGCTGTCATTATCAAACATTGAAATTAAATTATACAAAACTACACAATCGAAAAACGTGTAGAAATTGTAAAAATTCATTTCAAATATTTAATGGTCGCGTTACCTCCCAGCGAGGTGATATAAATTGGCCCCAAGATCATGTGGCTTGACATCGTTAAACTTGTTTCTCTGGGGTTAACTTAATGATAAACTGCACGTCAATAACCATAAACTATTGAGGACCTCAAAGATGAAATTCGACACAACATTGCTGAAATCTCACAACATGTTATTGAAAATTTCCTCAAAAAAGTGAATTTGTGGTACCAAGGCCAGGGAGGCATTTGTCAGATGGTCAGATGTTTTGCATCACACAAAGTCTCTATGTTTTTACTTTCTAATAAAGCAAAAATATTATAAATTTTCCAATGAAAAATGTGTTTTATTAAAAAATTAAAATGACAGCTCATTTTGGGACATCTTTTATATACCCGTGTCTGCCGAGTATAAATATGTACGTGACGAATTTGAAGATAAGCATAAAACTGGCGTATCGTAACACGTTTGGCATGAACATTGTTCTTCGACTGCACAGAAAAATACACTCTTGCATTCCGTATGGAAACATAAGCACATACTGCAGAGGATCATACCACGGGTGCGAAATCCGAAGAACCCTATCTTCTGTGTGCTGGTGCAAGATATCACGATGTGCACCTACTCCACTACCAGGTAAAACCACAGCAACGTCCGAAGTTATCGGTAAATTATAGAGTCGATGGTCAATAGGTTGAAGGTTTGGGGTATTGAGCAATACAACAGCCAATTCCGAATAACCATGTCCATTACAAGCTACAATACTCAGCGGGGATAATGCCGGCCAAATCGTTTTAATATCAAGAATACCGTTAGAGGCGACTGATCATTTTGTGGAGTTCGAACGTTGACAATTTCCAGTTCGCCCAGCTTATGCAATGAAAATTAACAAGTCCCAGGGTCAAACCTTAAACAACATTGCTATATATCTAGAGCCTGAAGATGCTGATACCGCGCCTTCTTTTGTGCCTTGAAAAGCTCAGACAAAACGGACATCTCATTTAGTTGACTACTATTCATGTATCAAATTAGGATGAAATCGGAGAATGGCACTTTGGGGCTTATTAGTACCACTAATGTGATTTTCTTCTTTGTAACAGCTCTGTATATTGCAGCATTGTACATTGCAGCAACTCTTGGAAACATACAGAGCTTATTTGGAATTTTTCCACATTCTCTGTTACATAAGCATGTTTAAAAATATACATTATACAAAATATCATTTTCTTTACTTTGCATATGAAAAAAAACAACCAAAAGTACAGTAATAAAAATCAATTCCTAAAATCTGTCCAATAACAATATTGAATGCTCTCATGACCCTTCAGTCACGATTCCAAGAAAATTTAGCTTGGTAAAATTAACATATCTAATAAAAACTATTTGCATAAAAGTTAATTTCTTTTGTAATTAGGCTAATGAAATTTTTTCTTGCAAACAAATGTTATAACGTCTCCTATTTGAATATGAAAAGAATCAATTAAAAATATTAGCTAATGCACTCCTGTTTTCATAAAATTTTAATCACCTAAAGAATAGCATTACCAAATACTGTATGTTACAAAAAGTTTAGCTTTTGTATAGAATATAGTTAAAAATTTATAATGCTCTTTTGACATAAAAAGAGAACGAAATATCATTTTTATATCATTTCATATTTCTAATAAACACAAAAGTGTAAGCTGCTTGAGTTGATAAGTGGCGGCATAAATAATTTATGTCATAAATATTTAAAGCCAACAAATGTTCGAAAACAAAGAAAGTTATTTGAATAACATGAATAGCTGTAATAGACAACCCTAAAATCATAAATGTAATAGATTCCTTTCTTGCTAAACATATTTATGATTCATGTTATTCAGAGAGAGAGCGGCTAAAAATTATTAATAAATTATTGATAAAACTCAAGAAAATGCTTTCAAGTATTCTGTATTGGCTTAATCGATATCTATGTGGATGACATAACTAATAAAAAGATGCAAATAACTTTCTATCTTCAGAATACACATTATACTCTGTCCAACGAAAGAAAAACTGGGCGTGTCTAATTAAATTTCCGATTTCAATTGTTAAACATTGTTGCTAAGTAAAATTAACAATTGCTATAGATAATGTGAAAAAAATTTTCATTGTTTCTTGTGCTCTTGTGTGGCATCTGATTTAAGCTGCCAGAGTTTGTTGTAAGGATTATTATTATTATTATTATTATTATTATTATTATTATTATTATATGTTTTACTTGTTTAGATTTTGATTGTTACAATGATTTGGGTTGTTGAAATTAACGTAGATACTTTTAAGAGAATTGTGGAGTTCATGGAAACACGGTTTTGTTAAAAAATTTGTTTTTTTTTTGGCCATAAGATAACAGAAGGGGCAGGATGTGTTTTTTTTTCTGGAGAAGAGGGAACTTAAGTATTACCCTCTGTGCATCAGAAAAGTGATTGATATTCCTAAAATGAAGCATTAATCCACATTATTATTAAATCTAGTGTAGATTGCTCAGTAAAGAAAACATTGCCCTTGGATTTTAATGAGATTTCAAACATTTAAGCAGAGGACCTGGCGTTGCCCGGGATAATTACGCTTGTAAGTAAACAGAACAACCTCAAAAAGCTAAATTAAACCTCCTGCCTATTGGACGATGTGTAAGAGCCTGGAACACAAGGTACAGTTGATAATTGCATATTGGTAATTGAGTTGCATATAGCTATAGTGTATATACACTACATGATCAAAGGAGTTGGGATACCTGTTGCTCTACCGTGAAGCCGGAAAAAGCTTCAATCAGTAGTGTGTAGGACCACCCCGAGCTGCATCACTGCCTCCACCCTACATGTCATACGGTCCACAAGTTTATGGTATGTGACCTCCATTCCTCGAGGAGTGTCGTGGTCAGTTCCACAGAATCCTGGATCTCACACGTCGTTCCAAATCGTCCCAAAGAAGTTTGATGGGGTTGAGATCAGGATTTTGTTTGCTGGAGGATGTGTGACGTTTCTCTGATGCTTTTCCCAGAAAGGTGACATCCAATAATCTGTCTTCGTACCAGCTCCGATAGATCCTTCTGTCGTGGCATATTGATGATATGTCATTTGTTCTACAATTCAACTGTGCTTGAAATGGATCATTCCATGAAAATAAATTATTTCAATTTTGTTGTTAACTTTAAATGAGTTTTTTTCATGAAATGATCCATTTCCAGGTGTTCACAGGGTCGTTCCCAACTCCTTTGATCATGTAGTGTATACGAACTAGGGAATTCATGATGTATTACAGATGCTAGACGGACAACCTGGTGAATGAACTCGCATAATAAATATTGATATAAAGTGGAGATGATCTCCATACATCAGCTAATGATATTGTTTGAAAAAAATGGAAGGAAAAATTCTGCAACCTGGATTCGAACCAGGACTTCAAATGTCTTGTGCTTGACACCTTTACCAATTGGGCTATCGCAGACTCCCGTACAACCATGCTGCCACTAAATGTCTTAAAGACAACCAAGTTGTCAAGATGGAAAGCCCAATGGCAGGCACGGTGGCAGATCAAGAACTTCTCCTATATAACCAAAAGAAAGTTTGATGAACTCACATAATAATAAATATAAATTGGAGATGAACTTCCAAACATCTAGTAATGACCTTGTTTGAAAAATTGGAAGGAAAAATTCTGTGACCTGGATTCGAACCAGGAACCACAAGTATCATATGCTCGGTGTCTCTACCAATTGGGCTATTGCAACCATGCTGTCACTATGTGCTATGTTGGTTATATAGGAGAAATTCTCGATCTGTGAGCCGGGTGCTCACCTCTATTCAGTTTTCCATATTCAAAATTTGGTTGTCACTCTTAAGTTGGGAAAATTTTGATCAAAAACGGAAAAATTGCGCTAATTTTTTCAAAATATTTTTCTAGCCAAAGTATATCTAGTTATGGCAAAAGTTTTTTTGTACAGTATTTATAGATGTTCAGACCAGTATATGAAACAGTATATTTTATGTGTGAGGATTTTTTTAAAAATAACTTTGAAAAATACAAATATATGTCAAAAAATTGAATCTTGTTTTAACGAATTTTTTATATAAAAAACGAAAAATACACTACCCTAACAAAAGTCATGGGATACCATCACTTTAATAGAAATACTCAAAAATATACATATTAGAATCTTGTTGGTCCACCTTTTGCTTCTACTCTCTGGGGCATCTGTCCACAGGTTTTTGATATGTTTCGACAGGTAATTATCGCCGTTCTGCCATAAGTGTCTTGGACAGTTCGATCACGGATTTTGGGCGTTCCGCACAAGCGCGCAATTGACGTTCCAACATGTCCCACAGATGTACGATGGGGTTTAGATCAGGGCTCTGTGCACGCCAGTCAAGTTCTCAAAGCCCCTTTTTCATCAAACCATGTGCCTATATCTCTTGTTTTATGGCAAGGTGCGTTATCGTGCTGAAACAGAAAAGGGCCAAAGTGCTGCCAGAGAGATGAAAGTGCTGCGTTGTCCAGAATGTCTTGGTAACCCTTTGCGTTTAGATGTCTGTCCACAGAAAAGATTGTACCCAACCCATACCATGAAAAGCACCCCCTACAACCTTCACTAACCCTCCATCGAACTTCACCGTGGGCACAACACAGCTTGGCAGATAACGTTCGTCATACCCAGATGATGTAGCGGGACTCATCACTCTATTCAACCATTCGCTATTGATCCAGAGTCCAATGTTGTCGCTATTTACACCATTGAAAAATTCTCGCTGCGTTGTTGGTGCTGATGTAAGATTTGTGGACTACCGCTCTGCCATAAAAACCCATTGCATCCAGTTCCCTATGAACAGTCAGGGTGCTCACAGTTGTTCCCGCTGACTCTACGAATGATCTTGTCAGTCCATCAAGCGATGTTGTGACGGTTTGCAGTGATCACTTTACGAAGAGCCCTTTGGTCTCTGGCCGACATGATCTTGGGTCTTCCGTCTGAGGTGGAACACTTGTGGTACCTTTCTCTTTCCATACCCGGATGACGTTGTGACCAGTCGATTTTGGGATCTTTTGAGTAGTTGATGTCTCTCTAACAGTTTTGCCTACGAGATGGCAGTCAATAATTGTACCTCTTTGGAAGTCTGAAAGCTCTTTTCTTTGAGACATTCTTACAGCATGCACGCAATCATCATACCATACTCTCTGGTATGTAGTGCTGGGAAGAATGCCAACAGTGAAATTGCAAAGGAATGTCCCATTTTCATGCAAATCAAGGTTGTCCCATGACATTTGATAGGGTTGTGTATTTTCAATTAGCAAGTTAGGCTGAAAAAGTGAATTAAAAAACAATTAAGGTGTTTTATTTATTATAAATATTATGAATTTTTTTCATAAATATGTAGAGATTTCAATGGTTTGAATTAGGCGCCGTGATTCATTTAATGCTAATTAATGTAGTCGCGTAGATCTCCTTACAACCAATCAAAATCAAGGCCTCTCCTCTATCCAGCAAACAGCTTTTGAGAATGATTCTAGGAGCATTTTATAGAATAAAATATTGCAAATACTCTATAATAAAATTGAATATTCAATTATTATTATAAATTTTTTATTATTTTTGGTAAAATTCAATGACATTTGTTATAAACGTGAAAATAATAATCCAAATAATTGTATACTGTTTGCATTTTCAAATGAAGCTAATTGAAAATGAATTTATATATGAATTTTAATTAAATTTACAATTATTTTGGATTTCAATATAAAATAAAAAATTATTTATTACAATTTGGTGCGTAAATGAAAAAAGGATTTTTTGGTTCAATAATTGTTTCATTGTTTATGCAAAATAATGAAAGGCTAACCAAAAATTTCTTACTATAATATAAACAAAGATTATAGCTGCATTTACTAGTCTAAATCCAAAACATAAAAGGCTTAAAGTGACATGAATAATTGTTCATAAAGTAAACAGTAAATGAAGAAAAATAAAATTACATTTCACCCTTTGAACATGTAGTTCTTAGCATTGTAGGGGATTTATGGAGGGGTGGGGAATATTTCAAGGAAAGTACCTCCAAAATGATGTTATCATGGCAGTAGTCACACTTGTTTGTACTGTGCCCGCGCCACGAGAAGGCGGTTGCGTTTCCAAAATCTCTCACATGGCGTGCTAGGTGCTTTGGCCAATCCATTTTTCTAAAGGGTAGAAGTAGTTATGCTGGAGAAAGAAACAAATGCTTCCCTACAGAACATCAATTTTTGTTCGTTATTTTAAATTAACTTTTCAGTACAGAGTTTCATATTTTCAATAGTTATTTCAAAATAACTTTTTCCAAGCCCTGAGTAACTTTGCAGTATACTACTCCTACCCTTTAGCAAAATGGATTGGCCAAGGCAGCTAGCGCGCTATGTGAGAGATATTGGAAACGCAGCCGCCTTCTCGTGGCGCGGGCACAATAGTGAAACCACCTGAATTTTACAGTATATCTATTTTCTAAATTTAAATTATACTTATAATAAAGAATGGAATTTCAGGATTAAAATAAAAAGACGAGTAGACAAAGAATAGGTTACTTTCTCTACCTTCTATTAGATAAAAATCTTCGTAGTATAGGATCGTGCAGATTCTGATCAAAGGAGCACTTCACGGTCCACTCTACATACATCGATCATATTCTGATGTAAGTCGTTAATGTTATTCTTCCGCCACCGGGCGTTCAGAAAAAAAAAATGAGATACTTTTTTTTTTAATATCCAATTAATTAGATTCATTAACGACAGTACAAAATCCAAAAGTATGCCGAGCACAAAATTGGTACGTGTTTGCGGAATTGTCAGAAATTCTTTCTTTTAATGTCATATACTTTTTAAGCGTTTCCGTGCACGTAACTCTCTTTTTTCTTTTACTTTAGGTCCTGATGAAAACGTCATGTGAAGTCGAAAGGTAAGCGTTCAAATCAACTAACTTTAAATTGCCTTTTAAATCATATTCATCGTTAAACTTTTCCTCTTCTTAGATTTGATTTATCGATTCTATTTCCCACCAGTTAAAAACTTCGGTATGTATAAGTGTGAAAGGAACTGCAACAACAAATCGAACTGTTCGGATGCTCCTCCAGAAGTTTAGGGCGGAAGATTTAGGTGACAGCAAGAAAGGGAAGGGAAAGCTAATTTCTACGCTAATAATAACGGGATAAAAGGGTAGGAAGACTCAAATTGCAGACACACGAATTTGAGCATGTTTGTGAGTACTCTTACTGCGATAAACTTATGATCTAGGCTTACAACACCAATTGGATTTCTACGTTCCGCAACTTCAATAATCATTTTTCATTGATATCGCCATTGAATTCGTATCATCACATCCATTTGTGTTTTCAGTTCCAATACTTTCCCTTACTATCATAAGGAGAGAGATGGATGGCTTGAAATACTGAATTGCTTTTGGGGTAAACGTTTTATCTGTGGCGGCGTCCATCCTCATCGTCGTGTTTTTTTGATGGCCGCCATCATTCTATCTGCTGCTTTCTTTTTATCTTAAAGCTTTTTTTTTCTTCTACGACGTGAAGCTTTGCAACAGCCTTTCCTTTTATTGAGGTCATTGTTGCTCCGATCATTGTTTTACTCCAATTGATGACGATGGAGTAACCAGAACTGACGTCACGGATCATTAGTATGTGGATTTTGTCTCGCAGAGGCTGGAAAGCCCAGGATAATATGAGGGCAAGAGCTCGAGGGGGGGGGGGAGAGGAGGGGGAGGGGGAGAAGGAAGAGAAGAGGGTTGGAACGTCAAACTGACTGTTACACTGGATCAGTAGGTGATATTGTTTACCACATTCTGGCTGCGAGAGTAAACTGCAAATGCCGATTCCTACTGTAACTTCCTCATGTAATGTCATTCGATGGAAGTGATCAGATCTCCTCATCAAAGGTGTGTTGTTATTGCATGATAACAAGCATCCTCATATTGCTAACAACTGAGAAGCTGTGAAAGTTGAACTGGTAATTTTTCATATATCCTCCATATAGCCCTTACCTGGCATAGGCTGTTACAAAGAAACTGTAAATTGTTTGCCGAATGAAACTCTTTTATTGGAACAATTCAAAAAGGGTGTCTTACCACAGTTTCAAACACCCCTGCTATATTTAAAACCTTCCTCCTTCATCAAAGCCACTGAAACCCTCGCAATGGTGAAAGCCACAGGTCAGTGTAGTATAAACCTTCCATTGGCGACCATGTTACACTTTTCAGGCAGCCTATGGAAAATATCAGATCACCAAAATGCCCCACAGCTATTTGAGGAATTTTCTTACGAGTATGCTTGCTAAAAAGCTGAGCAATAGCATTTTTGTCTTTCAAGACGACTTCTGGTGTATCCAAAGGATATCCATTCTCACTCAGATATTCTCAAATGGATTCTCTCATACAATTACTGAAACATCTGAAAGAACAAATGCCAATTCTGAAGTCATCAGGTTAAATATCTCAGTCATATTGTAAATGCAGCAGGGATCTCTCTTGACTCAGATAATATAAGGCCATAATGGACCTTATGCCTCCTTCCATGATCAAACAGGTATGTAGCTTTGTGGTAGCTACAAACATTTATAGACAATTCCTCCCTTTCCTATCCAGGGCCACGGCTCCTGTCACTATTCCAATCAAAAAGGGTGTTAATTTGAATTGGTCAGAAAACTGCCAACATATCTTCCAAAAACTCAAAAATGACCTGGCTCCCCCTCCCTCCTGCGCTCATATCACCAGACTTCCATTAAACCCTTCCGCATGCATACTGATGTTTCCCATAATGCAATTGCAGCTATCCTTCAAGAGATGAGCTCTCACGGCTTGCAGCTGATTGCATACTATAGCATCAAATTTCAGGTTCTCAATTATACTACAGCATCATAGAAAAAGAAGTTTTACCAATAGTAAAGATATTGCATCCGTTTAGATATATCATCCTAGGATACAAAGTTTTGATTATGTCAGACCACATGCCGCTGAAGGGGTGAATCAGCACATCTTGCAATGGGCCCTGGAAACAGCGATGCACGACAATCACATATCTTGTAGAATCATACCGTTGTCCTACTATCACAGCCTATAGAGGTAAATGAGACTGTGGTGGTCAACATCAACAATTCGGCCTGGGAGGAGGAGCTAAGTCAGGCACAGTTGATGGATGGGTGGATACAACAGTTATGCACCTCCCACATGTGTACTCCACTGATTAGCCCAAATCCACTCAGCAACTGTACTCTCTTACATGGCACCAAATGGTCCACAATGGCAAATCTCGCCATGGGAAATGCCAAGCATGTGCCTGCATCAGCAAATCATTCCAAAATAAGGTATTGCCATTGTGGCCGATTAGGCAGTGATACAAATGGCATGGGATAGCAAGAGATGCTAAAGAGTTCATTGCACAATACACAACATGTCAATTATCCAAACTAAAGACAGGCAAGACATCATTGCAACAGGGTATTTCACTAACTGAACCTTCGAGAAGGTGGCCCTCGATATTATTAGGCCCATTGATACATTCTAAAACAGATATACACTCATATTAACAATGGTCAATATTCATACTTGCTATCCAGAAGCTATTCCCCGCCTGGACCAATCTGCTAAATTCATTGCCAAAGCTTTCCTAAATCAGATGATATGCTGACACAGTATCCCTGCAGAAGTAATCACTGATTGTGAGACAAATTTCATGTCTGAAGCTTTTGATCAGTTATGATTGATTTGGGAACCATGCACAAGTTGACCACAGCATATAGGGTCAATTTGAACGGCCTTTGTGAACGCACTAATATAACAATCATAGACACACTCTATACTTTGGACCAATCGCCATGTCCGTGCTGCATTGTACCCTGCGCCATATTGAACCTTACTCCCTCTGATCAACACCACAAGGCCTGCTCACTGCTTGCTGACTGCATCATCAAATGAGGGCTGACAATCCAACTTTCATTGATACAACAAACAAAAACCCACGGATTACAAAGTGTTTTTTCGTTTGTTTTAAACAATAAAGATTGTCAGCCCTGGTTAGATGACACAGTGATCAGGCTTTGTTTTTTAGGTGGCGATGATCTGATACAGACAACACACAATTACAGGGTTCTAAGTCTGGCTCGCCCATATTATTTTTTGCACTTTTTCCCCTTTATAATATGAACGATTAATGTTGGTGGCAGGAGTTATGTGATAGTACAAGATGTATGTCAGCATGCCACTGACTAAGTATTTTATTAATTCTATTTAATTGTTAATATCTTAAATCAGTCTCCAATCAAATTTTTCCCTTTCCATTGGCTTAAATTTGTCTCATAACTGGAAAGGGAAGTAGTCATCCTCTTTCTACCTCCATGTAGACAACATGGAGCACAAAGTCAGATAGAGAAGGAGAAGTGTTAGAAACTGATCACTCTCAGATAGAGGAAAGAAGCTGATCTTGAGTGGAGGGGATAGGTGTATTCTTGGAAAAGTGATCACAAGGGTGATGACAAGGGCAGCACATCTTGCTAGCATCAGAAAATTAGCAGGCCAACAGGATCAGTACCAATGAACACAAAACTTACTGAAGCAACCCGCCACTGAAAAATTCATTAAAAAATGTGCCAGAAACTATCCTATAAATACCTCGAGTCATTAAAAATTCTCAAGAAACTCAACCAGGTAAATTATGAAACTAGGGACCTCAAAAATGGTAAATGGCAAACCACCTATGTAGATTGCATGAAGTAATGTGTTGGATCTTTCCCATGCAGAGCAAAAGCTCACCATGTCCATGCTGCTGTGTACCCTCTGCCAGACCCTCTTATTATGAAAATGAAGACACCTCATCCATTGAATGGGCAGAGCATTAACACCTCCGCCATAATCAACACACTACTGGGGAAACTAATCCAGTTGAGCCATACTCCCTCTAGCCCAGACAACCTCACAATTACAGGGCTCTACATCTGGACGCCTGTATTAATTTTTTGCACTTTCAGGGCCTTTATAATTATGTTTATCATTAGGAAGGATTAGTCTTTGTGGCAGGAGTTATGTGACAGCACAAAATTTACATCACAACAGATTCAGATGGAGTAATCTGAATCTGTGTAATTAACTTTTCATGCCACTGAACAAATATTTTGTTTACTCTATTTAATCGTTAATATCTTAAACCAGTCTCCAATCAAATTTTTTCCCTTTTCTTTGCCTTAAATTTTTCTCCTAACTGGAAAGGGAAGGAGTCACACTCTTCCTTTCTTTCTATTAACGTTGGCTCATAAACACTGATGGAAATTCACAGTCCTGATGTAGAATGAAGGGAAGCAGGGCAAGACAAGATTCCTGTGTTCAAACTGAATGTTGAACTGTGTCTTTTGGGTGGGAATTGCTTTGTAAAATTCCACACAAAATATACTTGAGTGTTTTTTTTATAATTTTTCTATTTTAAAAGTACATTATTTTCATCTATATAATATAATAAAACTGTAACGAGTCCGTGGTTGTGCATGCATCATGCAAAAACTACTGGACGGATTTTGATGACACTTAGTATGGTTTTAACTTATAGTCTGGGTCTTCAAATAAGGTATTTTTACTGTGTGAAAAGTCTCATTCCCACAGGAAAATTCCAAAACGGCTCAGTGGAGAGGTAATTATACTTGCCAACAGATGTTGCTGCGAGTATTAAAATTTGCGCAGTAGTTAAACTTGTCAACAGATGTCGCCAGATAAGAGATATGCCTTCTAAATATGCCATCTAGAAAGGGGTAAATTCTTTCTCAGGACTCAACTAATGCTGAGAGACTGAGACAAATATGATTGCAGGAAACAAATGAAGTTCATGATGGTTATATCTTATAGACTATGTCAACATTTAGGCTACTTTTTAATGCGGGAAAATGTTCCATTCCCATGAGAAAGTACAAACACTGGCACCATGCGATGTTCAAAAGCTTCCCAATAGATGTGCACAAGTGTTCAAAATTGCACTATGGTTAAATATTACCTTTTGAATTTAAAATTATTCTACATAAAAAACAACTAGGGTTACTTGCCAGCTCTCCGGTGTTGGCCTGGAGACTCCTGTTTTTGTCTTATTTCTCCGGTCTCCATTTTCAACCAGCCAATCTCAAGTTTTGCAGCAGTACTAGTGGGATGTGCAAGTTACTTTGAAGGTTTCGATTTCAGTAACAACTTAAAATCCGTGGCCCTCCTACTACCATGGGTATTGTGGGGCCATTTCTGGTCATGTGATGGAGGTGGCGAATTATGGACTTCATATTTTCCATTGCATTTTGGTTGTTGTTGTTGAGTTTTTGTATTTTACTTGCAGTATTTGTACTCTTTTTTGCACTGTCTTTCTCCACTCTGAGTTCTACTTGCGCGGAGCCACGGGCATAACTAGTATATAATAAAATGGAGTGAAGTATTTATTGTAAAGATTATTCTAACTGAAAACACTTCCAATATTCTTAGGGATGATGCTGCGAAATAGGAATGACTATCTCTTTGTGAGTTCTAATGTACCGAAACGATAATAACAAAATTAAAAAGTCTAAAGTCAATACATAAAATGAGTTGTCTGATAACAAATTAGTCACAGAGAAATAAATTTTAGTATCAGTTTTAATGCCTTGGGACTAAAGAGATTAAGATTCTCAACACTAAAAAATTAAAGACGGTTAGAAAAGATTTTCATATTGACATCATTGTAATGTCATACAGTATTATGTTTTAGTCTAACTAGGTATGAAATATGAGAAATAAAAAAATTAAAGAACTTGTAGTAATTTTTATAGAGAAATATTAAAACAGCATTACAAAATACTTAAGTCATAAAATAAAACAAAACTTAGATTATAAATATAAAAACAACAGAACAAATAAAACCACTTTACATAAATAATGTTTTAAATTAATACAGTAATAAATTCTTTGGGTATTAGAATATAGGACTTTTTAACTGAATTTTTGCTCAAGACTTGGGATATTCTGGATAAGGGCCTGTTCTATAAGTCTTTGAATCTACTGAACTGCACTATGTAAATGTAATTCAATTGACCATAAGACTTAGTGCTCTGATTTTTAGAAAAAATCTTAACCAGAATATCCCAAGTCCCAAGCATTCCAGATAAAAGGTCCTATGTTGTACAACAAACTGAAAGCTAATATGAAACACAGACTTTTTTTTTTAGAAATTTCAAGACTACAAATACCAAAAACCCAATACAATATTAATGAAAAAATTAAGAAATGCAAATTTATTAATTAGGTCAGTACTAATTCATAAAAAATGAAAGGAACAATATAGTTGTTATTACCTTCATTAGAAGAATTTAACATATTGGCTTTATGTTCTAAGCATACAATATGTTCTACAGTGATTGCATCTGTATTTTCTTTTCATATTATTTTTTGAAATGCATTAGAAATGCACCTGGGGTGACATCTATATTTTTGCTAACTTGATTCACCTTTTCCTCACGCGGTTTCTGAACTGCCACTTGTTCCTTTGCCAGAACTTCACCTATTTGGCCTCTTTTGGCGTCATCTTCTGCATCGACTACCATAATGGCTGAACATAGAAATGATATGCCCTTAAGTACGTCAATCCCCAAAATACCATCATAAGGTCGATCCGCAAAGGAGTGAAGGAGGAAACTACACTGAGGAAGGAACCAGCCACGCGCCTTAATGTCTACCATCATCTCGATTGATATGAACACATCATCCATTCACCTCCCGCACCATCATAGCGACCTCATGAATGGGAGTCTGCAGTACCTGAGAACAATGAGAGCCTCCAGTCATGTTTTGCTTTTTCAAAAAACAACTGTATTTTTTAACATAGAGATTGAAACATTTGCATTTGCAATCTAAAGACGATTAATTGCGGAAATAAATGACAACGACTATTTTCTTTCCAGAAAAATAAACTCTTTCATGGCCTAATCTTGGTCGATGACAAAAAAAAACAATCTCCACCATAACGTCGAACAGGCGAGCGGCTTCACTGCTCTACACATAGCATTCATCACACGCTCCTTGCCTCTGTTGTTCACCCCGTTCTGAGAAAAGCTGCCACAACAAACGTTTTTTAACAGATTAAAAACAAAAAAACGCATTGGTGTAGCTTCTCTGCAGTTATTAAACAGTACCTACAATAAATTTGCTAACGAAAATCATTAAACTCTAGCAACTTAAGATACGAGGGGAGATCAAAAAGTAAGTTGCACTTCCACGGTATGGCCATTTATTACACCACCTATACAAAAGCAACACGGCTATAGCAACATACAATGTAGGTTCAGTTTTCCACATAGTCCCCAAGAGACCCTAAACATTTATCCGAACGATCAACCAACTTTTCGATTCCGGATGCATAGAAATCTCCTCCAGCGTTTTGTAACCACACGGTGACAGCCGCTTTCACTTCCTCATCGTTTCGAAATCATTGTCCACCGAGTTCCGTTTTGAGCTTACCGAAAAGATGAAAGTCGCATGGCGCTAAGTCGGGACTGTATGGAGGATGTTGCCAAACCTCCCACTGTTCGCACGTTTGGCGGGCCTTGTGAGGTGTTGCATTATCATGCAACAAAATCACACCGGCGCTCAATTTCTATATACAGCAGTGATTTCATGATGAATGTCTGTGCAATTCACCCGTTTGGCCCATAAAAATCGGATTGCTGCTCGCACGTCAAATTTGGAGTGGACATCCAGTTGACGTGCCATTGCTTTTAGCCCGATAGTCACACAAAACACGACAGGAAACCACAGCAACCGTCCTATCCGACGTCTGCGCAGTTAATGTCCCTTTCTCTGCTTTGCCCAAGATTGCGACACACAGCGCGCTCCTGCGGCGACTTAGTGCAACTTACTTTTTGATCTCCCCTCGTACAAACACCCAAAAAACTGCCACACACAAGTAAATTTCCCAGCCATACAAAGAAGACACTCACACCCAAGCACACTTCCATGTAATGATTCTATCACTAAATTAACAATAAGAACAAACAAATAAAAACAATAAACCCACACTGACAACAGTCACACTATACTATTTTACTAATAAAACCATTTGCATAAGATTTTTCTGATCATGAATATCATTACTTATATAAGCTACAAATATATGCAATGCATGCTCAAATCATGGACTTCACTCCGATCTAGAATCAGCTCTCTAAAATTTAATATCCATTTTTAGAAGAGGCTGATAACTCTTTAAAGAACAATAATTTCCATTATATATTGATGTTAAATACTTCTATCATTTATTCTGATAATAAATCTTAATATTTATGTAGCTAATTATTCAATATTGTCTATACATCCCTTCTTCATGTGAATACTAACTCAATAAACCAGTATGTCACATTCAATACAGTATTTTTTACAGCAATGAAATCTTAACCTTTAAGTATTGGTATAACTATTATTCTCTGATATACATCTGTGAGACTGTCAAAAACGCATTATAAATATTGTAATTAGCATAAATTAGATATTGTCTTTCAAGGACCCAAGGGATTTATTTTAACCAAAGTCAGCAAAGATGTTCACCATATTTATAATTGCACATGTACTGAGGCCTATTCTACCGGATGCAGAATAATTTTTAAGTTTGGATGTATTCAGTGGTACTTTAATATTCATGCATCCCAAATGTTTATTGCACTCTTAATTTGAAATTACACAAAGATAAATAAATGGAAATATTAAGATTTTCAATTTACAAGTAGTGTGTTAATGACATGCCAGAGTCTAAGAGTTAAATGAGGAACAACTTTCATGCTTTATGCCCAGAACATGAAGATTAAAGGGCAACTGATATCAACATTTTTTTTTCGCTAAATCTATTCTTTATGAATTGCTGAGCATTGCAACACATTTCATTTTTTAAATTTTCGTTATTTTTATATAATAAAAGCATTTTTCGGCACGAAAATGAACGTTCGCCGTCGCCATCTTGATTTGGGGTGTGACATCAAAGGCGAAATTCGTTTGAAATCTTTGCATTAGACAATACACATATATAAGAGCTTTGCTGGTGAAAATCGTGTATGAAAATGAATTTACAAATAATAGTTAACCCTATCTGTATGAACCGGTGACAAAAATTTAAAAAAAAATTATTTTGAAAAAAAAAATTGACTAAAAAGCGATCTAGGAGATGGACGACTGTTATAGAGATTTTATTTAATGTTTTAATTGTAATTGACAGTGTTTATGCAAAGAAAATACATAAATGACAGTGTTTATGCATAATTGCAGGTGACTAATTCCATATTTGTAAGGATGAAACATTTAAAAAATTATGCCTTGATGTCGATGTTTTGTTTATAGTTTGTACGGACTGAGCGACCACTCCTGAGGCTGCTGCCAGAACAAGCAGCCACGCTTTGAAGGAAACTGCATAATCGGCTGAGGCGCGCGGGAAAGATGAGCTACAAGCTGTCCGAGCATTTATTACTCTCAGTTTATTCAGTAATTCAAGGATGGCATGAAGCCGCATGTACGAATAGCCATCGCAGCTTCTGCATTTACTGATTTATATTTTCTATCAGTTTTCCCTTTAATATAACATTTGGATCGTCATTTGTCTGTCAAGCGCCGTTATTATAATTGAAATCATTCAACCAAAAAAAATGCTTAAGGCAGAATAAAATATACAGAAAAATTTATTTGTAAAAAAAAAAATATCGTTTGATTATAAGCGGTTGCCAAAACACTATGTTATTTTTCAAAATGAAATATAATTAAATATAAAAACAATTATATCGCGAAGGTAAAATTTATTCCTCCCCCCCCCCTCCCGTCCTAATATTTCAAAGGAGTACATAGACAAAGTAAATATTCAAATTCTTATTTTATCAATTCGGTAAAACGTGAAAATAAAATATTCTGGAGTTCTTGATATTATTATTGCTACCAAAAAAAACAGTAATTATTGGGCACAGCAAGGCAATGAATACCGTTGAAAAGAAACTGATTAATACTAATCTGTGAAAGCGATAGAGACTTACTCGCCTCTGACATCAGACAGTCAAGTGTGCTGATGTAGGCATTACTTTTTAAAATTAAATAACTCCGAAAATAATAGTGATATTTGAAAACTTTTTGAGCAGAATTTATTTTTTCAATGTCCTCTATACTTTTAGGACAAAAAATATATATGTCAAATTTTAATGTCAGTTGCCCTTTAAAATAAAGGTGAAATATATGTTACTGTTAGCTGAGCTCATATGAATATTTATATGAGCAATGAAAAATATTTAACAATTATTTTACAACATTTAATTTATTTATTTAATTAATTAATTAACTTGACTCATTAGCATTGAATTGTGAGAATGAGATATCCTAAAACTGCATTACACCTACATGATTTTAGTGTGGATATAACGAACTACAGAAAGCACTGAAAGTGACATAGTCAATCCAAACAAGTTACCTACATCAGCAAAAAATTTAGCAAAAGGATACCTCATGACAATACGGTTAACTTCAATAACATTTGACGAAAAGAAAACCTGGCCTCCTGTCAGCTTGAAACCTGCACTCATAGAATGATGCACAACAGAATATATAAGTTCAACACAAGGAGGCAAACATTGACAACTTTTCACTTCATTATTCTTCCTTAGTAAAGCATTAACGTAAATCTCGTAGGCATCTTTTGCTTCAGAAGAATTCCTGCAGAATCTTAGTGATGAGAGGTCCATGAATGGTAATCTAGAGAGAAGTATTAAAAAGTGAAATATAATTTTAAGCAACATCACTGTTATTTTGTTAACTACATAGTTTGAGATCATCTACAAGAAATAAATTCTAAAAGCTGCTTTTGAGGATGCCACCAAAAACATGACAGCTTGTGCATGATATTTCAATTTCCCATCTAACTTCCTTTATCAGAATTCAAAATGGTAGATGTAAAATACTTGATCAAAATAGAATGATTTTAATTAAAAATTAATTTGCATAAATGGATTTTACAAGTCTCGTTGATTAATTGATTCATTTTTGTTCTTTTGAAAATAAATAAGTAATAAATAAGAAATATCAGTAGTCAAGCTGACACAACAGTTATGATGGCCACCTATTATGCTGGCACCAACATTACTAGCAGGAGAGTATCAAAAGGAGCATAGCCATCAAAATAAATAATAAACAAATAAGGAGAATATTTGTTTCTTAAAGAGACAAAATCATTGCTAAAGATATTTAAAAGAATCATTGGTAAAGAATGTGAGAATGAAACCTGCAATAACCTAACCCATTCATATTTATCAGTTTCATTGCCTTCATTTGCCCTTTGACCAGTGATGACACGCTGAACATTTTCATCTGAAATGTTACTCGATTGGTCTTGTGTGTCTGAATTATGTTTACAAATGTTTTGCAATTGAAGTAGGAGTGTTAATTTAATATTTCTCTGTCACTAAATGAACATGCTTCAAGTTTAGTGGATTTTAAAAGGTCACATTTCTGTAGTTCCTGTCATCAGTAATCATTCAAATCATTCTATCAAAAGGTGCCTCTTTACAATGGGAACTTACCATTTCAGCTTTATTCTAAATTATCTTTTGTAATGGTTGCCATCTATCAGACAACCAATAAAATTTCTGCTGCATTTGCAAATGAAACACAAAGACAGGATAGACGTACAGCAAAAAGGCTTTTACTCATTGAAAAGTCACCATTATATTCGATTACCTTTTTCCAGCACGATTACTGTGCTGATAAAATGTCATGTCTTCAGAAACAAAAAACTGTGTCATCTCAGAATAATTCTTGTGGTGCTGTTCTGTATCAAAACAAACACGGGTAAAGCGACAACGGGATCAGGTGCTGTCAATCGGCACTTGGAACGTATTCTCCATGACAGGAAAGGAATCAGAGGTAGTGGAGGAAACCAAACGATATCGATTGGATATCAGAGGTATTACCTGTATGAAACGTCCGGGTTCTAGAACTGTGGGCTTCTGGAACAGGAGAGTGGAAGCTCTTCTACTCAGGTGTCGACCCTAACATGACTGCCCAGGCAGGAGTGGGGATACTCGAAGTCCCCGGCTGGCAGATAATATTGCAGATTGAACCCTCTTAGGTGAAGACTGTTTTCTGAGACCTTCAGATAGGGAAATTGTCTCTCTCTCTCTCTCGAATCGTTGTATATGCTATGAATGCAGTCAGAGTACCCACTCTTTCTAGATGAAGTTGATGCTGCTCTTATCAGGAGAGGGAGTGCAGATTCTGTCATCTTGGTGGGCGACTTCAATGCACACGTAGGGGCTGATGACCAAACGGGGAAAGGCGTCATTGGGAGGAATGGTGACCCCGATTTAAATGCGAATGGGAGGTGCTTGTTAGATCTCTGTTGCAACAATGGACTTTCCATCACAAACACCTTCTTCCAGCACTGGGATGTTCATAAGTATACCTGGTACAGGGATGCAATGGACCAGAAGTCATGATTGATTTTGTAATCGTACCAGCTGACTTATTTCCGATTAGTGTTGGATAGTCGGGTGAGGAGAGGGGCAGAACTATCAACTGACCACCACCTTGTTGTCTGCACTTCACGGTTCTCTGAATCCATGCCAACCAAGCAAAATACGAGGCCCAGACTGACTTGGTGCATCAAATGGGAGGCATCGGAGAATAGAGCTGTGAGGAAGATTTTTGCAGATAACATATCTTCAAGTTTCAAAGAACTACCCAGTGATCATTGTTAAAACTGCTGTGATTACTTTGGCTGCATTTTGCTGTGGTCATAAGGGCGGGGAGAAAAGGACTGTATGGTGGGACGGTGAAGTCCAAGAAGCTGTCAAGACAAAGAAGAAAGCCTATTTTCTACGGCTTGCAAATAAGTCAACCTCGAGTCGAGTGCGGTACACTGAGGCATGAAAAGCAGCAGCAAAGCCAAGGCCTGGGAGAAGTTCGGGGAGAAATTGGAGGCTGACTATGGTTCGCAAACAAGGTATTCTGGCAGACCATGCGCCACCTCTGTGGAAAGAAGTCTCTTTCATCACAAATTATTAAGAGTTCAGATGGCAGGCTTCTGAAAACGGAGGAGAGCGTATTGCATAGGTGGAAGGAATACTTTGGATCTCTTATTAATCCGGTGATAGTAACAACTGAGGCATATGAAGTCCACCGTGGAGCGCAGAACATCACAGAAGTATCACTGAAGCAGAAGTCAGATGGGCAATTAAGTCCCTAAAGACCAGCAAAGTAGGATGATGATTAAGCTGCAGGAGATGATGTTCTTTAGTTCTTAATTTTCAATTTTTGTATCATTCCCTCTAAACTTCTGATGAGTGCAGGCACTCGAAAACTCGTTCAAATTAATGTAATTATTATAAAGAATTTTTTTATGATTTTAAATCATTCAAAAAATTGGCTTTATTATTTTTTGGCAATTGAAAATTATATCATGTTCATTCTTTTCATTTTTATGATTGACTTTAATTTCTTTAAAATTCAAAATTGTGTATTGTATTTCGGAAACTGATTTCCATACACTGAATACATCTTTCTTACATCGAGGAGTTGCCCATTGCGGCCATAATGTGGGATTTATTTCTGTTTTGCAACAACGATGAAGTTTACTACCTTTCCACAATTTTTGTGAAATGAACTGCTCCAGTGAACATCTTTTTTGCAATTGAATCATTTTTCAAGTGCAAAACAATTGAAACATTTTAAAAATGAGTTTTTTCAATTGAATATGTGATGTAGACTGTAGACTATGGTGAGCTGCATACGTGAAATAAGTGTAAATATGGAAATCTTTTTATAAATTAAATACTTCACAATTTGTTATTTTTTTATTTTTAAATGTGGGCTTTTATAATTTTTATTGAAAAATTAATTTGAAAATTGTAAATTATTTTCTGCCCCACAATAATTTATAGTAATATAAATAATGATTTACTGTCAATGAAAAAATTTAAGGTAAAGCCATTATTCAAAATTTGAAGAAAAAATTTTACAAAAAAATTCATTCTTACTTGCATCGAATCTTATTGGTTATTTTTTTCAAAATGCACTGTCGTTGACAAACCGTTGTTTCATTGGGATCATTTGTACACTTATGATTAGGGATTCCACTTTTATCAATCTAAAATACATTAAAAGTTTTTAACATACAAAAGCACTAATAAAAATTAATTAATACAAAATGTAGAAACTGCTATGAAATTATTGCAAATCGTCTTTTTTATTGCTGTTTAAACAGTAGATTTTCCATATCATGCTTATAAAATGCAAATTTCTCACATAATTAAAATGAATAATTCTATCGAATGTTATACCTCTTTCACTATAATGCTAAAGCCATTTAAAGAGTTCTTTGGAATAACCATCTTCAATGACTGAAAACTAAAATCTTCAGTTGGTTTTTTAAAATATATCTAGAAAAGAATGGCAATGAAATAAATCTCTAAATCAGGATGTATTATGTGGAACAAATTATTCATTTACTTTTAGGCACTCTAATAATAGTAATAATAATAACAAAAGGATTTAGGCACATTTAGATTATTTGTTGATACACTGGCGTTCTTAAATTAAAGGATTTTCCGTAATGAATTTCTGGCCAGCCAGCAAAGTAGGCAGCATTCAAGTTTTTCAGCTTGCATCTTTATGCTATGTTCGCACTATGAGGTAATCACGATCAGTAGATCACAGTTACTTAATCGTGGTTAATTAATCAAGCACTTTCTATTCGCACTGCATTCAAGAGAAATGACGGTTATCAAGCGAAATAGTGCTTTCTGTTATTTTTTCCTCGCAATTGCGTCAATAAATGGCGATAAGTGTAGTAACTGGATTCTGTGGGAGTCAGATCTTGCTATTATGCTATGTTCGCAATGCACCTTAATCACGGTTAAGTAACCGCGGTTCACTCTTGATCACGGTCAAGCAGAATTTTGCGGCTGACTTCAGTTACCTAATCGCGTTTACAGCTCGGTTAAGAGCCATTTAATTAACCATGTTTCAGAAACATGGTTAGTGACGTCATATTCCGGTTAGCATCAACAAACAGGAAAATAAAACATGGCGGTCAAGCGAAAGCGCAGGAGCGAGTGGGCTGATGAGGAAACCAAAGTTCTTAAATATGTTTGAGGAGGATAATTTTCACACTTGAGAAAGACTAAACCTAACCACGAAAATTTCTTAAGTCTGAAAACTTTCTCAAGTCTGAAAGTCTGCTTCCAGATTCCCTCCAGACATAGATACATCATGAATGACAGACCAGAGAGTAGCAGGATTCATTAGAAAACATGTCTTTGCTCATAGTGTGTCTATCCACTGTGTCTGTCTCTGTCTATGGTGTCTCTGTTTCCGTCCATTGTGTCTCTGTTACTGTCCATGATTCAAGTTCAATATTCCACAATAAGTATCTCTTCTGGTGGGTTTGGCTTAAGGGAATGCACCTCATGAGACACATGTACATTGTTCCTTGATACTGTGACTTGTATTGCTGCTGCCAGCTCACTGGCAAGGTTGCTTGCCATACTTCATGACTTTGTTCTGGTCATTAGTACTAGAAAGCGCTTTTGCCAGGACGTGATGTTGCATAGATGTCCTCTGCTATAGGATCGGGCAATATTCTTATCCCACTGGAAATGTCTCCTCAGTCGAGAGATGCTGGTTCGTGCATTTGCCACGTCTTGGTATGACGTTACTTTACTTATAATAATTATTTAGAAACGTTCTGACTAATGCTAATAAAATCTTTCAAGTTAAATGGTCTTGAATAACAATAAAATTAATGATTTGACTATCTTTTAGTTGAAAACTTCCCTTCCAATACTCAGTTAAGATTAAATATGATTTTTATGATAATTATAAGAATTTAACTGAATAGTAGTCTAAGACAAGGCTTCACAACGTTAGTGAGGTTAAAAATTTAAGATAAAGAAATTGGTTAAAATTAAGTAAAGTGGATTTTAAAGTTTTAAACGTCGTTTAAACTGTACATTGTGTTGTGTTTTACTAAACTTAATTCAAAAGTTATGATAAAATCTTAACTTACAAATCTTAAAGAAGATTTTAATCATAGAGAAAAACTTTGCAAATAATGAATCATTCATTTGTAAAATTCGATAAATTACATTCCCATAAAAGAAAAAAAACTTCTAGACAATTATTAAGGGAAACTTAAAGATTAAATAAATGCATGTGCATAATCTGTTTTAGAAAATTACAAAGTGAAACCAAACTAGGTAAATCACATTGGCGTAACAGACAACTGTGTAGGACTAATCCAAAACACAGTGATATTTCAAAAGTTAGATGTGAGGCCAACACAACTAAACAGCAAGATAATGTGCAATAAAACGAAGTCTAAAGCACTAGACGTAAGAGACAAAAAAATAAAGGTTTTACTAAAAGGATGCTGTTCAAAAGGGAATAGAGATATTCACATACAACTGCTTAAAAGATTAAATTCAATGTAAAGCTTGATAAAGGCATTTTAAAAATTCAAGCATAAATAGAAAAAGCATAATATAAAAGAAAAATTTGACTTATCCTAAAACTACCAGCTTGAACTTTTTTCGATGAGGGCCTGATTTGCATATTATATAATGTGTTTCCTATAGACACAGACTTAGTTCAATCTTATACACTCAATGAAAATTGATACATGGGTATAGCAGTATGAAAATTGAACATTGCTTTCATCTCCACTTAATGATATGGACTATTTCAAAACACAATATAATGGTTGCGACCATGTAAATGTTATCTACATATTATGATCATGGAAAAGCGATGAGAATTATCAAGGCTCAAACGTATCATGATAATGGGCGCCACGCATGAGGCATGCTAGAGGTTGTTCAAGAATTCAACATTCTGCAAGCCATGCATATCCGGAATACCTTCTGATGACTCTTAATACAAGACTTTGCCAACTTAATATATTTCATAAAGGATATTGCTAAATGTATATGGTAATCAGTGCTGCCGTTTAGGATAATTATGTTAGTTTAGAATATTTTTAACACAGCAGGACAAAATTTAAGTTGGCAAGTAATTTAGGGTATTTTTTAGGGATTTTTCATAATCTTGGAATTAGTTTCTACTGACAGAGTTTTATCTGCATGTTTTATACTTCTAACGAATGCGTTTGAATATATAATATAAACATGGACCATTTATTTTTTTATTTATTGCTAATAATATCCATTTTCTTTAAAGGAATGATTTTGGAAAGAAAGCATAATTGTAAATTAATACTTGCAGAATAAACATAGGTTCTTGCAATGTTTGCTGTTTGTTGATCACATACTGTGGCCACACAAAATTTAGACGCCTTGTTTCTTAGGTGGCATTAGTATCGCCATCATTGCAGGGTACTGTAGGCTGAATAACCAATCACAACAGCAAATAATCGCAGAATTCACAAGTTTAATTTAGCCATTAACTACTTATTAATGAACCTACTTCTGAATTATAATTATGACAGGTTCCATATATATTTTCGGAAATGGAAAAAGATAAGGCCAGGTCTCGTGAATACTTTTTGGCTCCTAAACAGAAAACAAAAATAAAAATTTTTTATATATTATTAATCTAAGGAGTTTAAATGATTAATTTTAAATATTTGGATCACCCTCTTCAAAATTTCATCTGTATTTCAAAACCAACACTTCCATCAAGATTATAGTTTTCTACTATCAATATTATCTTCACAAGACTTCAACAACATCTTCAATAGACTACATCGTTTATGTTTTCTTCCATCTCACAAGTTTCTTCATCGTTTTTCAAGATTGGTGACTTTATTTTTTTGTTTTTATTAAATTTTAATTTTACGATTTTCCCCATTAAAAGGAGACTACCCACATTTAAATTTAAAATTTTACATATATTAATCGATTCAGGCTCTATTAATTTTACCAATTATCCCATCATAAACAGAATATATTGATAAAATTATTATAAACATAATTTACTTCATATTATAAATAAAATTATTTAGATATGTATCTTCTAATATCTACTTTTCTGTTGTTATAAAATAATGTTGAATATACAGGGTGTTTATTTTGAAGTAATCCACCAAAATATCTAGATATGTATTAAAATTGCGAACAATCTATTAATAAAATGCTATAGGAAAGTGAGGAAGCGCAATCTGATGCTCATGTCAAATTTGACCTTTGACCTCTTTAAGGAGTTAAAAATCATATGTTAACTTTTTAATCGTGTAAGGTACAATAAAAGTGGAAATGGAAAATTTATAGAACACACCATGTTTACCTCTAAATCAACACTTTAAATAACTTCTTTCTTTCACAAGAAAATTACTGAAAATATTCAACTTGGTTACCATCTGAAACAATACAAGGATTTTTTGGGGTTATGCGAAGGATGCTGTGTTATCAAACTCTTCCCAACCGGAATTCAATACGTATGTAACAAATATTTTTCGAACAACATTTATTAATGTGTAATAAATCCAGATGTTATGGTTTCAATTATGTTTCAGATGGTAACTGAAATGAACATTTTCTGTAATTTTCTTGTGAAATAGGAAATAAGTTATGTAAAAATGGCGATTTCCTGGTATATTTTGTGTGGCAGCATCAAAAAGTTATGTTATGATTTGACCCTTTAAAGAGCTCAAAAATTAAATCTGACGTGAGCATCACATTACACATCCTCACTTTTCTATAGCATTGTAATAACAGACTGTTGTAAATTTTAATACGTTAATAGATAATTAGGTGGATCACTTCAAATTAATCATCCGGTATAAACAATGAAAACAAAAACCCCCACAACAAATGAAAATGAAAATCTGATATGTATAAATCGGGTGCAAAACATTTGTGGATATCCAAAGTGAGGCTGGAAAGTTTGGTGAAGACTCGGAAAAACAAACAGGGACAAGTGTTACAAAGATGATACTGTACTGTTCTTCAAAATAATCCCCCATGGCTGCAATATACTTCAGATGTCGTTTGTAAACTATTGCATGGCGCGAGAAAAATCCTCTTTCGTTACTTCCGCTTGAAATTTCCTCGTCATAGCTATTTGAATATGCAGAACGAGAGATCTGTGTCCTTTGATTGTTGATTTCAAACAACGGTCTTCAGTCGTCTATGGAAGCACATTCATCAGGTCCAGCGGCAGTTTGCTGAACTTGGATCCTGGTGTCTTTTGCCTGATAACGCGAGCCTTCACATCGCTACAAAGGTGAAGAAATTCCTCGTGTGAATACAAATTCCATAACCTTACCTCCCTCCGTATTGTCCAGACCTGTAACCGCCGCCTTCTTCCTGTTTCGTCGTTTGAATCAACAATGAAAGGCCAGTTTTCACGACGAACGACTATTCAAACTGCTGTGATGAGAGGACTTCAAGCAGTACCAAAAGAGGGTTTTTTCATATACCATGCAACAGTTTATGAACGACGTCAAAAGTTTATTGTGGTCATGGATGCTTACCTTTGACGGTAAGGTATCATCTCTGAAATACCTGTCCCCGTTTGGTTTGCCCAGTCATTCACCGGACTCACCTTGTATATACAGGGCGCTTCAATGGGTCTGGCTAAACGGTTAGTGGTGAAGAAGCAGATGTAATATCGCGCATAGTTGTGCGTATATGCAGGAGCCCAAAGCAACTTCATTAATGGAGTCTGGTTATTTACTTCGAAAATCTTTATTTGCGCTAAAAAATGGACTGATATTCAATCGAAGACCATGTTTTCTTAGAGTAAAATTTGTATCTAGTGATCAGAGACCTGCCAAAATGCTCAGAAAGAGGTTTAATGCCTTTACAATCATACCAAAGAGCATGTAAAGAGCATTAATTGCCAAGTTTGAACGAACAGACCCAGTGGTTGACGACAAAGAAGGCATTTAAACAAAAAATAAATGAGCTAGGACGCCCGATTATTTCGCAAACAGATTCAACATCAACTTGGCTCAAAAATGTCGTCAGTCCATCCACAACCTGGAAAATAGCCTGAAAAGATCTCGTTTTTTCCCTTACAAACTCTAGTTAGGACAAATCTCTCAGATCGGCTGGAGTTTGTCAATATCACTTGCCAAATGGTCGACACCGGCTTAACCATGGCTGTGTTTCTGCTTGTATGGCTATCTCATTCGCCAAAACTATCAGATTTGAAGCAACGAGAAGTTTGAAATGGTTTGTAAAGCATCTTCATCCACATAAGGTCACAGTCTGGTCTGGTTTGTGTGCTGATGGCATCTTGGGTCAGTATCTTTTTGAGCATACAATGAATTCAGCATGCTACATCGAGTTCCAGACAAAGAAGTTCATTCCTGATGCCTACTATAAACATGGGATTGAAGATACATTTTTACAGCAGAAGGGAGCACCTCTACATTCCACGGGCGATGTCCTGGATTTGCTCAGAAGTCATTATGAGAATCGTGTCATCACAAGAGCTTCTCAAATCGCTTTGGTCAGAGACCCAAGGAATTGTTGCAGCGCTTGCTTTCTTAGATGACGACAAGAAAACGAGTTAAGCGCAAATATTGGGAAGAGGTGATGCCAACAATGAGAATGATGAATCCAAAAAATAGAAAAGCTCGGGAGTTGGTGAGCGAATTCGGCAGACTTGCCTGTCCCCTTTATAGCTCTGACTAATCACTACTCGACTTCTTATGAGGCTATGTTAAAGTCTACAGATCAACCAACCCATAGAAGAGTTGTAATTTATACCTTTTTGTTATTTGTTGTTTTTTGTTATGTATTATAATGGAAACGCATTTCAGGTAAAAGAAGAAATCAATTTTTTATATCTTTATGAAAATGATTCTTTTGCTACTATTAAAATTAAAATTAGAGCTTCGGCATATACTTACCAATATCTAAATATAAGCATTCACCGGATATCATGGAAATGCTTGTCAGATTATCTATTTCCAAAGTGTTTAATTGCCAGCTCTATTTTAAGAAAATAAATCTATGTAAGTTTATATTATTTATTATCAGAAGAAGGAATAAATTTTATGGCTGCATATTTAGCAGAGGGAAACAGGCCTCGAATAATTTAAAATGAATTTATTTTTCCATTGATAATTTGTACAGTGTGGGTAGAAAGTCCTTTTAAACATGCTTATCTGCTTGTATTAAAAATTTGGGAACAATTAGCAAGATTATAAGACCATAGTTATCTTCTGGGATTTTCTGATGGGTGGTCCACATGAGTCGAATGTGCTGCCCAGTGGAGGCAAAGAAAACCGAAACAATCTATTTTGCACTGTGAGGGTTCATGAACACGTACTCACTGGGAAATTAAGGAGGAATTTTATGAATGACTTTTCTGTTCATTTTGGCAAAATTGAACTTGCATGACCAACTTTGCTGGCCTGGCAAGTTTAAAGAAGGCATTTGCAACTAGAAGTGTTCGGGATGAACCTCCCAGCCTCTCGTCTGCAAGCTTGCGCTGCTGTGAATGATTCGATGCAACAATTAACTATGCATAGTACTGCCGCTAAGATGCCAAGCCTTCTAGTGCAAAGGGATATTTTCGTGTCTATGTGATATAAGCAAATAGTTTGGTAAACCTATGACAAGGCTTGCACACCCGCGCACGCAGCTCTGCTCATGAAGTTCTTCTGAGTTAAGTCATAATCAACAATGTGAGATCAAGTGAAAAAGAACTTGAAAGTGCGCAGCTTCCCTCATGTTGGCTAATGAATTGGTAGATGCAGACATGGATTTCCGTTTAAGGCATGTGCACTAATGCTGCAACATTTGCCAACAACACAAGACAAAAAGAAAATCATATTCTCCAATGATTGTGCATTTACAGAAGCTCTCAGAACCAAAAATTCTACTTTTGGGCAGAAGACAACCTCTTTTCTTTGTGTTGTCGGGGTGTCTTATGGAACATGTGCAGAAACATGTTTATCCTCTAAAAAATTGTTTCTCAAATATTGTTTTAGATACACAAGAAGACATGGAAGCGGATAAAGCTTTGTCAAGAACATAGAGGAACATGTACTGATGCTTTGACCTCATGAACAACAATGTACAAATTATCATATGCAAATTAAACGTAGATGTAAAGAGACCTTCTACTCACCTGTAAAGAAATACTTACACTTCCTTGGAAATTGGTCTTGAAAGCTTTTGAGAAGTCAGATTCTTCCCAAAGAGATCTGGCATCTTTGTTCCTTATATCCAACAAATCTAAAAACTGAACATGGCAAACGTCTTTCTGTTTTTTCGTTGCATATTTTTTGTATAATCTGCTAAGTTTGGCAACTTCTCCACAAAAGGCTATGTTTGGAAATTCTACAGTTTCATTTTCTTTCATTGTTACAGTTACAACAGTAGGTAATTCCATGTAGTAATTGAGCCTTTGTATAAATATATACATAAATGCTAACCAAAGAAGGACAAATGGAATGAACTTTAATATGCGATATAATAACGTATTTTTAAGTATAACGTGCCTCTCTTTGTTGGCTTGAATTTTCAGCGTTTTTAAGTGTTTTCGTACAATTTTATTGTAAAGATATAGCTTCTTACATTTTTTTTCCTTTCTAGCTTCCAAAATATTTATTGTTATTTGAATGCAATTTACAAGGTCAAGCAGACAAAGTCCTGTTAGCATTCCTAAATTGCCTCCAATATCACAACAGAGAGAGATTATTTCATAAGAAAATCTCTCTATCAGGTAAGTTGCTTTGTTTAATGGCAGAACTTCAATCTCGATCATATCTGCAGAGATAGTATTTGCATATGAATATCCAAAATTAATAGTAACACTACATCGTGGTAGGCATTTGCAGTCCAAATTAGGATTCACTCTTGAATTAATGTGTAAAGCATGATAATAATCTTTCATCATTGTATCAGGTGATGAACAATAAGGCATATCCAATCCTGCAGGAACAAAGGGAAACCTTAATAAAAGAGAGAAGAAATACCTGTTGAATAAAATTCAAGCTAACGTGTATGTTATTTAAAATGCTTTTTTACCATTAAAAATGTAAAATGCAATAAATATAACTTATAAATTTGAACCCTACATAGGTTTGATTTTAAGTGAAAAAGTATAGGAAAGTAGCGAAAGCCCTAAGATCATCTTTCTCCCCCTTTTATCCGCATTTTTAACCCGCCCCCTTTTTGTATCAAATATTTCATTTTTTACTTTCTTTCGTTTCTCATCATTTCCAATTGAATTACATATGGCATATGATATGTCATATGTTGACATTAAAGAATGTTAATACGGTGCATTGCAAAACTTTGTAGAACAAGAGTATAAGATTGTAAACTATGTATATTCTAATTATCTGAGCAAATTTTCCTTAAAATGTTTAAATCAAGTTACAAAGAGACATGTTTATTTAAACACACAAAAAAGTAAATAAAAATATAAACAAATTAGACTGTACTTGCAAAAATATGTAGAATGTGTTTACAGTCTTAAAAAGAAACAATCTAACATATAATCTATTTACTACTGCTCTTTATAACTTCTAAGCACTCCACGGTCCGTTTTCGTAATTAAGTTCTGCATCAATCCAGGGTCCTCATTATAGCAACATTATTCAATTTGAGACTGTATCTCACTGACCGACGAATATTGCCTTGAACCAAAATGAATTTGCCTTGATAAAATTCTCCAGAGGTTTTCCATCGGAATTAGATCCATACTGCATGCTAACTATTAAATAACTTTCATGTCATGTTAATGAAGCCAAGTTTTTGTTGACTTGAAAGAGTCCATGCTGATATAACCATTGAGGTCCATTTAGGTTCTCTGCAAATGAAAAAAGGGTTATTTTCTCTCTCATTTTGTGTCTTTGGTAATCTTCGGTAGTATATCGTCCAGAAATAAATGCCAATGAATATAAAATAGCCTGATTTTGTTGTCTGCTGATGAATGAGCGATCTTTCTTCTTTGCGCAGATCATGCCAATAATAAGCATTGCCATCTGGACCGACGAGATACCACTTTTTATTCGTCAACAAGCTACACCGAAAACCATACAAACTTCCAGGGATTATGTTCTCGAGCCCACTACAATCGATCTTCAATGTGAGCCTCCGTCAGTTGAGGTTTCTTTACCATTTTTGAGAAGCGGATATTAGGGCACACGACTTCAGATGCCTGTATAAGGTATATCTTGATACACTGAGTCCAGATCGCTGAACAAGATTGTATGCAGACACAAACTGAATGCCAAGCAGAGAATTTGTCTATTGTCTCGACTTATTATCACCATTAACCTTCTAGATCTTCGGTTTGGATGATAATCGCAAATTAATCTCACAAATGCAATCTCATCCCACAATTGGCAGGATTTTCAATTTTCTTTACAATTTTAAGCAAGCAGAGTGAAAACTACCTCAAATGGCAGCTATTTGGCGTCAACCCCTTCCAATAGTGCCTGTGAGTACTGTGCATTGAAAGTTTCTGGACTTATCTTGTACATTTTCGTCACTGCTGACGTTTTCTCATTAGCGAGAGGGGTATAGGACTCAGGTTCAAACATGTAGGGCTGTTTCAAACTTGTTCTCTCCATCATTTAAATTTTCATACAGCTTTCACAAACACAGCTGTAGTAGGGATTGTTATCGATCTATTATCAAAACAAATTTTAACTTTTATATACTCTTTAGGACTGCTAAATTTTAGCCACAATTATTATTTGGCTGGATTGTAGAGCACATATAGGCAAGTTACAACAAATAAAATTTTCATTTTTAATTCTGATAATAAAACAGTTATCAAAAAAAATGATTAAAACATTGGTTTTGTAGAATTCTGAATATCATTATGAGAATTATTGATAAAGCAGAAACTTTAAATTAAAAGAAATTAGGGACATTTATTTGTGTCAGGAATATAGATATCATAATCAATGCCATGCACGTTCAGTTTAACAATGTTCATTAACAATGTATACCGGCTTACATATAAATCTCTCTTACTTGCATTTTAATTTTTCCTGAAAACTTTTTCTATAGCACTCTTCTGCACATTTTTTATAATCCTCTGGGCGTTGACAGGCCATTCTTTGCTTATTTAGAAATCGATACTGTATAAAAAAGGTATAAAAGTTCTTCATATATATAGACATACAATCAGGGTTTTATAATGAAAGAATTAGGGACACGATTATTAAAGGAACACAACTAGTCTTTTTTGTCTCGAAATGTGTAAACCATTCAAATTAAGGACCAGTCGTATTGCTTTCATAATCATCTGCCTACTTCTTTCATTATAAAAAAGACATTTCCTCACATAAAAAAGTTCTTCATAACTTGTAAATAAGAAGTTGACACAATTTATTTAAAAGAAAAAAATAATAACGCTTAAAGGTTATGCTGTGGCTATATAAAAGTAACCATAAATAATAAAAGCTCGTTTTAACATACTACAAGGTAACTGGAATTTTGAAAGTTATTCTGAAGTAAACACTAATCTGGAACTAGAGATGTGAACCTAAGCAGGCTACATAATACTGTAGACTGGTATCGCCTGTGTTCAAATTCGACCAATTGTGTCTGCGATCAAAACGACTGTAATACTGTAAACGATGAGTTGTAGCTACAAATATTATTGAAATACATCTCTAAGAACAACAACAGAATTATCATTATCAATTTCGACCATCAACGTTATTTCTATTATGCTGTCTATTCTGCGTTTCTTTTCAACCCGTTAGCATTCTTCTTTATTTTTTCTCATTCAGTTTAAAGATTGACTATAAACACTGCAATTGAATCGACGAATCTCGCGCAAATTGAATTGAATTCTCACTGATGGACATAGGACACCATCTATCAGTATCTATTAGCAACCTATCGGAATAGGTTTTTAATTATTATCTCGGTTAATTGTGGTCATAAATAATAGTTATTAATTAAAAATACAAAATGAATAAAAAATAAAAAATAATAGATATAATCAAAATCAAAATAAAAAGCTGATACTTCGGATAGAAACTATCCTTTATTAGAGCAAAAAGGATAATTCTCTAAAAGCAAATAGAATATTAGAGCGGTAGAAGGGTGGATCATAATATTGTTCCTATTGATTAAACAGGTGGTGGCCTTACAGTATAACAGAGGGACATCAGAAGTTCCAACTAGTTTCGCCATTTATTCCCGGCTTTGTCAAGGATATATACAGCAAGTGGCATGCAAGCCTTTATATACAGAATAGTGGTACAAATTATGCATATACATGAACCAACAGGATACAAAAGAATTAAAGAGGAAATAATGGCCAACAGGATAAATAGAAAAAAAGCACAGATTTTTGAATTATAATGGCCAATAGAATAAAAATAGTGTAAACACTAATTTTTATAAATTATAAATTATACAAAAAGAAAATATACAAAGGGATAGTGCGCGTTTACGCGGACCGAAAAGAGAACTTATCCGGTTGTCTGAGGACAAGGGGATTTACAGAACATAAAAAAAAACAGGCAAGAAACAACAAAATGCAAAGGAAAACAAACCATAATAAAGAAACCGAGAAAAAAGGGGATCATAATAGATCAGATAAAGAGTTAAGTATTGCGTATACATTAAAGTCTGTTTGATAATTGAGAAGCAGGTGGGGGGAGGACTTCTTGGCCTTGAATATTTCGATCGCTTCGAGGGTAGCAGTTTTTTCTGGCCTATTGCAGATATGTAGGACAGACATAACATCTTCTTGCGTCTTTAAAGCGTGTCCGGAATCTTCGAGGTGGTTTGCATAGTGGGAAATACGATCTCGTTTTCTATACGACTCAATGTGTTCTTTGAATCGTACTGCAAAATTGCGGGTCGATAATCCTACATAGAATCTGTCGCAAAACGCACAGTTCAGGCGGTAAACTCCGGATTGGGAATATTTGTCGGTGGTGACGGCGGCAGGTGGGTTCAGGATGCGGGCTGATGGTGTAGGAGTACGAAAAGATATTCGAAGGCCAAGGGACGACAGGAAGTTAGAGAGCTGGGAGAAACTAGGGCCCAGATACAATAAGGACGTCCATTTCTTGGGAAGGGGCGAAACAAGAGGGGAGGGGGAGAAGAGTACGGTGAAGAATACGGGAGAACATGGAGGGCGAAACAAGAATATAAGTTGGTGATGTCAAGGGACATAAGGGAGAGGTGCTCATCAGTGCAGATGGAAGAAAGGGACTCAGTGAGGGTTAGGGAATTGCGTACAGTGTAAGTATTAGGGAATGAAGCTAGCCTTCACCATACAGAACATATGGTTCAACCGCATGTGTATCCGTGAACGCCTAGAACCCAAGTATGCCCACGTCATCGTCCGGAATAAATCGCCCAAGCTGCACGGACCACCGCCGTAAGGACCTGGGTAAGCCATGCGACCACCACCTTAGTTTTTAAGAAACATCGTCTCCACCAAGAGGTATTCCGCCTGCACCTTCACTTGTCATCCATCATTCCACCTGATATTCTGATGCCTCTCATCGAGGAAGATGAAGTTAGACTGCAATCCTTCAAAGAACATAATTCTTAACCCTGTGCAAAAAGCTAGACGACTTCGACGCCCGCCTGGAATACATCCACGTCCTCCTGAAAGTAATTTTGTCTTCCACGCTAATGTCGTGAACCTAACTTCAATCCAGCTGTCCGACAACGAGCAACGACTCCTTGACAAAGGCCTCAAACATGTTGTCGATAAGAAGCCAACACAATCCGATTTACACGATGTCATCACAGATGTTGAACATGCCATCAGCCTACTCCCCCAGACCGACCGTCCTCCTGCACGAGCCATCGCCAGACATCTCACACACAAATCCTTCATAGAAGCATCCGCGTCTAGACCACCCCGTGAACTTCTTACCGATGCTGCTGCCTCCACCACCTTGAAAACGAAGCTACGAGACTCCGATGCCCTCGTCGTCAAAGCCGATAAAGGTAACGTGTCGGTCATCATTGACCGTTCTACTTATATAGATAAAGTCAATGATTTCATCGCCGCCAACAATTTTGCCACCCTTCCTTCCGACCCCACCTCTAAGTATCACAAATCCATTATTTCCGTCATCAACAAATCCCCACGTTTCAGATACCTCCGACGCCTCATCCCACCTAACCCTCACCCACACAACCTTAACGCCCTAGTCAAGATCCATAAACCTAACATGCCCATACGCCCCGTCGTTAACTATTCCCCAGCTCCTGCCCACCTCGTCGCCAGATCCCTTTCTACCTTCCTCTTTAACCTGAAAATCCTCCCTAATACTTACAATGTACGCAATTCCCTAACCCTCACTGAGTCCCTTTCTTCCATCCGCACTGATGAGCACCTCTCCCTTATGTCCCTTGACATCACCAACTTATACAGTAACATCCCTGTCACCCCTACCCTTTCTATACTACAGCGTCTGTTACTTGCTGCGTCTTTCCCTAAACCTGATACTATTGACCTACTAGCTATCCTCTCTGTAATTTCTTCGCAGAACTATTTCTCCTTTAACAACTCCTACTATTCCCAACCCACAGGGCTAGGAATGGGATTCCCACTCAGTAGTTTTCTGTCTGAGGTATTCCTACAGCACCTGGAATTAACATATGTTACCCCCTTCCTTAATAATCCCTCTGTCATCGCGTATTTCCGATATGTCCATGACATCCTCCTCCTCTTTGATTCCCGATCCACTACCCCGACTAATATTGTTAACATTTTTAACTCCTTTTCCCCACATATCCAATTTACTATTGAACTAGAAACTAACCGATCCATCCCTTTCCTTGATATCCTCATTACCAACAACCCCCACACTAACCGCCTCTCCTTTTCTGTCTTCCGTAAACCGACCACATCCTCCAACTTAATACATCATTCCTCCCCACACCCACAAGCAAGCCTCATTAAGATTCCTAATTGACCGTGCCCTGAAGCTCCCCCTCAGCCCCCTATCCAGATCATCCGAACTCTGCATAATTCGGAACCTTGCCCATGCCAATGGATATTCGACCTCCATGTTCACCCGTATTTTCACCGCCGCAGACGGGCCCTCTTCTCCCCCTCCCCTCTTGTTTCGCCCCTTCCCAAGAAATGGACGTCCTTATTGTATCTGGGCCCTAGTTTCTCCCAGCTCTCTAACTTCCTGTCGTCCCTTGGCCTTTGAATATCTTTTCGTACTCCTACACCATCAGCCCGCATCCTGAACCCACCTGCCGCCGTCACCACCGACAAATATTCCCAATCCAGAGTTTACCGCCTGAACTGTGCGTTTTGCGACAGATTCTATGTAGGATTATCGACCCTTTATTTATTTTCTGTAAATCCCCTTGTCCTCAGACAACCGGATTAGTTCTCTTTTCGGTCCGCGTAAACGCGGACCATCCCTTTGTATATTTTCTTTTTGTATAATTTATAATTTATAAAAATTAACGTTTACACTCTTTTTATTCTATTGGCCATTATAATTCAAAAATCTGTGCTTTTTTCTATTTATCCTGTTGGCCATTATTTCCTCTTTAATTCTTTTGTATCCTATTGGTTCATGTATATGCATAATTTGTACCACTGTTCTGTATATAAAGGCTTGCATGCCTCTTGCTGTATATATTCTTGACAAAGCCGGGAATAAATGGCAAAACTAGTTGGAACTCCTGATGTCCCTCTGTTATACAAAACCTGTTTAAGTATATTAGAGAATTATCCTGAAGTTATGAAAGGAGAAGTTATTATTTTTGTTTATTATATCTTATTTTTTATTCATTTTGTATTTTTAATTAATAAGTATTATTTATCGTATTCCAGGGTTCATGTGTCTTGTCCCTCTCTAAATACATATCCGCCAATTGTGGTCTCAGAGACTTATTTTTTCTGAGCTTCTATGGCACGGTTTTATTCCCCTCTTTTTATTATGAATACCCCAATAATGATCCCAATTTAGACATTCACATATTAATATACAGGGTGATTCAATTCGTGTGTAAAACAATTTAGGGAGGTATTATAGAGGTCAAGGTAAACACAAAAAGTCCTATTAATATAGATCCAATTTTTACTTATTTTCAAGTTACAAGAAATGTTCAAAGTGGCATCCCACTACTTCACTATTTCACCTACAAAAACAAAGCAACCAATTAATCCATTTGGCACGCGACTTTTGAGACACCTGGTATAAACAGTATGTACACAACCTAAAGGAGCTCCTATTGGACTGGAAATAGTAATAAAGAGGAGACGTGCACTGTGCCCAAGGAAGCGAGACAGATAATTAAAATATTGCTTTGGTAAGTGTAAGAAGATTGTTTGTCTTCAGGAACATGCTAAAGTGTTGTGTACAAAATGTTTTCAGTAAAACTGTATAAGAAAAATTTTCTTTAAAGAATATATGGGGTTTGCCGGACACCACCAGCATCTTTGTGTAGGACATTACCATTGACGTAGTTAAGGGTTAAAAAAGTGATGTAAATGAGAAAAGCTGAAGCCCCTGGGGTACATCTGTATTTTTAGATCAAGCACCTATAGATTTGTGGTCGAATATTAAAAATTGAATAAAATAACAAAAGTGGACCTGATAGCATGTCTGAGTTGCCTGATAAAGAAAAATGAATTGAATTATAATGTGACCGAGAAGGAGTGTTTGTAGTATTACATGCAATGAAAAGATTTAGTGCGTGTCTGAATGCAGGCTAATTTAAAAGTTGAACTGATCATGGGCGATTGGCATGGTTATTTTAATTGATGGATCCAGTTTTGTGACTAGCAATATGAAAATTGAGTTTGCAGGAATATCAGTTCGAAATTATGCATAAGGCAGGAAGGACGCATACAAATGCAACAGTTTGAGTAGAATGACTCTAAAGGAGGGCTTAAATAAATTAGTTCTTAACTAAACCATTGAAAAGGAAAAGCTGTACCAAGACAGGTAAAGGAGAGGAGAAAATTGCAAGAGAAATTAGCTAGAGTATGAGCAGACCCTCCCTCCCTCCATACAGGTGTAACAAAATAGTATGGCCAAACTTTCAGGAAACATTCTTCACATGTAAATGAATATGGGTCCAGAAATGAAGTGTTATTTTCAGTTTGTTATGAAGTGTACCCTCACAAATAATTAAACGGCCAACATCTAAATTTTCACCCTTTCACATGAAAATCAAGACACAAAAGGTGGATTCCTCACTCTGTAACGAACTTAATGTGCATTTGTTAGAACTTATTTTCCCAGATCATGCATTTATAGAATTTTTCTATATCTGCCATAACATAAACCTGCAATGAGCCTCATTTATAATAAACTGAAGAACTTTAATATCCTGGTTTGAAGCACAGTTCTTTTTGAGACTGAGATTTCAGGCCTCATAGTCTGGGTCATGTGATCCCAGCCATAAAGAGAAAGTAAAACTTCTGATTTTATAGAGATGATTCGCAATAAGTGTAAAAAGTAGGTGTTATTCCAATTAGTTTTCCAAGTTTTATATGTGTACTAGCAAATAGATAACAAAACAATGTTATTAACATAAAATTAACATTATAATAAAGGGGGAGGAGTGCTTAGTATTAAATCAATATCTTAATGTTCTCCTTTTCTTTTAATGTAAAATCTGGTACATTAAAATACAAAAAGAAATAGAAATTGATACAGTCACCAATCTTGAATAGAGTCTCATAGATATATGTAGGCACATAAAATTTCATTAAGCCCCATGACATTATTCAACAAGACTATTTCCAATCAATTTACAAGAATATTCAAAATTGGTATTTTCTATTTTTTTATTTTAATTTATCAGATTTTACAATAAATAGGAGAACATTAAGATATTAATTTAATAGAATTAACATTTAATATAAAACTATAAGAGACTATATGATTTATTATAATAATTGCGTAAAATGTGCTCCTTGAGCCTGAATAGAAGCACAACACCATCGAATCATCATATCATAACGAACTATAGCATTGCTATTGAAAATTTGATTGACTACATCAATCATCTCTTGCAATAACTGTTCATGAGTAATGATATCAACAATCAAGTCCTTGTCAATTCTTAATGAAGTGTATTTTGAATTTTAATAGTAACTACACACATAAATACTATACTGCAATTTCATATGTTCATATGGCATTTATTGCTCAACTTGATCTCTCTAATAAAATATCAAAGGTGTTTACACTCATTTTGAATCATCTTATATATTGAGAGTTAGAGAGACATGTTACCTCTGTTCCAACTGGATAAATTGTATAAGCATTTCGGAAATTAAAGTTGATCCAGTTTATACCATATATTACCTCCTGCTGGGATTTCCATCCTATCTAAAAATAAATAAAAAGAACAGATTTGATTTTAAAAAGTACAATGTATTCATTGATTGTATTCAAAACTGCTGACACTATTAGTCATATTTTGATAAAATTTGAACATTGGCATTCTTTAGTGTGCGACAAAAATCTGAAAATCTATCATGTAGTAATTGCTTGCCTGTTGCATTGATATTTTGTTGATATTGTGATGTTATATGTCACTTTTAGGGTCATTACAAATTCATGTTTGATTATAGCAATTATGGTATGTGCATTCTAACCGTCCCATAACTAGGTTCAATTTTTTGTATTTGCTTAGACATGAAATTATTTAGATCACTAAATTTACGAGAGAAGTTTTGGTACAGCTTTGTATATTGCAAGTGCACTACCAATAAAGAGTCTCTGAATGAGGTTGCAGAAAGATTCCAATTAGTTTGTGAACAGGCTTGCAATTCTTCTATGCCATCACAAGGCAAAGTTTGCAAGCGATATAACTGTGTTTCATGCCATATTTAAAAGGCTGAGAGGTGTGGTGGGATCAACCCAAAGGAATACAAAGTGAACATGAGTAGACAGTTACATGAGTAGTGTTTCCCACCTCTCTGTTAGTATTGGTAGGTAAGATATTAGCCCTTTTGCATGTGTTAAGATTAGATGCATTAGAGTTTCCCTTTTGTTCCTTAAGCAGGGGGAAATTAAGTCTTACTACAATTTGGAGCACACATCTGACACTTGGGACATAGAAGACTATGTGGGTGTTTTGGCACCAGATTTAGTTGAGGGAAACTTTGGCATGAAAAAAAGAATTATCTTGAGTTTCCACATGGGAGTTGGTCATAAGCAGGCAATTTTGAGCATTAATGAGAAAGATAAGCAAATAAAAAGAATGATTGAAAACAAAACAGAGATGAGTACAACCATCATCAGCATGTTTATCAACAATGGCTCTTGCACTTTATTGATACGATAACCTAGAACCAACATTTCAATGTTTGAGCATTGAGAACCCATTGAACAAGTAACATCAGCACCATTATTTGCACTCTCATGTGCACTCCAGCCAGCTATTAATGCTGCCAGCAAACCATTTAGGCTGATCACAAGGGAATAATGACTCCAGGATCAAGGCTGATCTATGCAGTGTCATTGCCCATCGCCTGAGATGTTAAGTAGTGAGGTTTTAGGAGTCCAAACGAAACTCTTCAGCAGCGAGAGCGAACAATCAGTGATGAAAACTACCAAGGTGTGCAAAACTGGGGCAGCGAAGAGCAATACACTGAGTTACAATGCGCAATACAGAATTCAATGACACTGAGAGACTGAGAGGAGCAGTTTCACCACAAGAGTGAAAAAAATCTCTTCCCATAAATTCATAATCTATCATAAAATAGCCGAATGCTCTAGAAAATCAACCAGAAGTTCAAGATAATCAAGCATATGTTCAGAAAATAGACAAAACATCAATAAATAATTGAAAATCAAGGAGGTTAACTTCTAGAACAGCCTGAACCAATCTTGTATCGATCTAACAGTATCTAACAACCACCAAGGAACATTCATTATTGCTTTAACTTTTAAGTAAACTTTCAAATAAGTGAGAGATTTGTAGTAACAAAGTAGTCAGAATATTTATGTACAATAATGCCAATTAATGTACAATAATGCCATCACTGAATTTAACAACAAATTATTCATTTTTTTTTATATAGGCTATTTCTATATAACATAAAAATCTCATAGGGACTAATATAAGGTGTAAGGGCTGTTTTTCTAATTCAACATTACAATTAACTTCATCAAAAATTGTTGAGCAAATATTTTGTAAAGGATCTTAAGTTGTCGCAAAAGAAAAATCACAGTTTGTATTGCTTACATATGTATTCATTACAGACAGTAAATTTCAACTTTTTAAATGATATTGTTCTTTTATATTGTAAAATATTATAAACAATTATAACAAAACTTAATAAGCCGAGAGACAGAATCCCTTAAGAAGTTTGACCATGTATATGTGCTTGAATAGGACTCATGACAAATCTGAGACACACGAGGAGTGGTGTAAAAACAAAACATCTGCCGTTATTGCATATAATATTTTTATTTTACGTTTTTCAGTCATTTTTATGCAAAAGTTTCTATAATATCATATAACGATATTTTGTTTAACAATTTTTGTTATTCCTTCATTTTAATATGCTTAATTAAAAAGTCTTGAAACCCTTTATACACAGCCATATAGGCTAACAATGAAAAACATTATTTCTTACTAAAGATTAATTATTGCAATCCATTTCTTGCAAAACAGCATCGTACCTAGGATTTTATTTTGGGGGATAGGGGACATTGTTCTTGTGGGAGGTGGCTGATTGAAAATGTTCAACGTAACATTAAATAAACACGTAAATTACATATTTACATAATGTAATATATTTCAAACAGAGGTAAATTTTGGAAAATGAAACTCGAAATTTAAGTATTTTAGATAGTTTGTAGCATCAAAATTTATTTATCAGTTATTATTTAATTACTAGACATTGAAGTGAACTCAACCAGGCTCGATGACAAGCGTAGTTTTTCATACGAAAAGTTTTGCCAGGCTCTTGACTTTTATAATTTTGTTTTATATTTTTTAACTTATTTGCAACTTGCAAGCACGAGAAAGTGATGTTAGATAAATTCCACGATAAAAGGAATGTAAAAATGAATCTATGTTGATTCCTAAAACTGATCTTTGATAATTAGGATTTATTTCTCATCCTAAATTTAAAATGTGTACGGGCTGCTAAAATATAAACTTTTTTGTTATTTGCTTTTAGTTTCCTTTTTGCTGAAAAGGCAAAAAAAAGCAATTCCCGAACTTGCTATCAGCTGATCAAATAATCACATTTATTATGAAAATTTCAATGTTCATGAGCTTCTTTTTTAACGTCCTTTATCTAATATACAAATAACAGCTTGATTGGCTGAGCAGCATTAGCCATCTCTGCATTTCTTTTTAATAAGCTGAAAAGTATCGTAAAATGTACCTCTGCTAATTCAATCATTGGGAATAACATGGCCAATGGCCCAAGTTGTTGCCACTACTTTCCTAGTTAGAAGTAATTAGCAGCACTATTGTATTTCCTATGCTGGAATTAGATGTTGGGATCATTTACCTGAAGTAATTAGCTCTTCCCCAATGCCTGCATCTTTTAGAAGGGTTAAAAAAATTTTTACCAGTGTTCATCCGAGTCAGATCTGAGTTGCCGAATAAGCCTATTGACGGGGTTAAAGGAATGTTTCAATAAAATAAACCAGCCTGAGGAAGTCTCAAATTTTGTATTCCTGCATGAAACAAAAAAGTTGCATACTTATGCTTGATGATATAATTAGCGATTTTATTAGTAATCTTTATTAACACATTATTTATTTAATAATTTACTATTTTTTTCTTGTAGATATTATTGAATTTTTTTGTTTTTTTTGTACTTGATTGATATTAATTTATTTAACATACTATTGTTCATTGCTGTAATTTAGTGGTAGCTGCCGAGATCTTAACATGTCGCCATAGTGGCCATACAGATGGTTAGATTCTTTATAATCTATAATGCAATGAAATAAATAATGATAAGTTCAATTGTTATGGATGTGCTATGAGGTTTTAACGATGGTCATCATAAATGTCAAACAACCTCCATACATTGCGCCTTGCCTTGCCCTTCACCTTGTACTTTCTCATTGAGGAAAGTGTCTTTCCATCTAACATGTACATTTGGGTCTATTAAATCTTCTAATTGTGGAATAGCTGTTTGGATCTTTTCCATTTTTTGGTGTCTAGCTATCCACAGTTTCTAGCTCTGTTAATTATATTTCTTTAAAGCAAAATTTAAGCAAAAATGTTAATTTACCTGTACAAACATCTGGTTTGGACGCTCATTCATTTGTTTCATTCTTCTCAATTTTATCCCAATCCGATCTGTTGTTTGAAAGCCTACTGAAATATTAAAAAAAAACTTTTGTTTTCTTAAATTATATTAAATAAATTTTGACATTCTACATATCGGGCTTCATCTTATAGAATAATTCCTGTAATCTTTTATTATACCTTAAATAATAATACGGGGTGAACACAAATAAATGATCTTATTGTAGGTGTATTATTTCACATAATATCACACTTTACAAATACACAGGAACTCACCAGGTCTTTTCATCCTGTTACAGATACACGATTGTGCCTCTTTATTGGCTCTACAGGTACATCCCAACCTCGATAAAGCATGTAAAATTAGCACTTAGCAGAGCAGCTGGTAACGTTAACACCAACACTGATCCTTCACAGACCCCCATAAAAGGAAATCAGAACAGGAGAGTGGAGGCCATGACAGCTTTCTTGATCACCATTTTCGATACGACCGATCCATTAATTGTGCAACATCCAGAAATGTTCATCTGCCAGACATTTAAAAAGAAATTGGTCTACGTACTTTTAACGTTTTGTAAAGATATGTTTAATAATATGCCTACAATAAAATCATGCAGTTGCTTCAATTATTTGTCTTCATCCTATAGAATCATCGTAATTATTTTTCAGTAATAAAATTAACTATCTGTGGGGATAGAACAAAAACACTATCTATGGTTCGATAGAACTGGGAAAATGAAATGAAAGTCACTGCTGTTGATAAAAAACCCTTGAGATAGGATCTTTTAGAAAGATCAATGGATCTTTATGTCATAAAGTCAATGGATAATGTAAACAATAAGCACACACAAGTAGCATTCAGAAGGTAATGCATCATAATTTAGTTCTCTGTAAGTTTGGAATATATTTTGAGACTCGTGTAATGCTACAACGACCAATACTGCTAACCATTTCCTAACAAAAAGACTTGTGTGTCACGGGACATCCGACCAAAGTGAAATTTCAAGTGCATGATAATAGTCAGTGAAAATATTGGATGATGTAATCAGTGAAAAGGATTAGTTACTAATAATGATTAAAAACACAATCATTTAAAACATGAAAGATTTATTTAAAATAAAATCAAAGTATCGTTATACAACTAGAAGATTATGATCTAGCAACAGCACAATGTTAAAATTCTTACAAAACCTTTAGAGAAATATAAAGAATGTTTTATAATATACTTTATTATGCAATGAACTAAAATATGTACTTTTAACATTGAAACAGTGTCTCCAGCAATACAATAAATCAAAAAATTATTAATGAAAAAAGAAGTTGAAAGTGCATGTTACTGCATTGCGAGAATCATGTTAACAAACAAAATTTAAAACATTAAAAGTTGGGTTGAAATGTAAAATATACAAAATTCCTCCTAAAGTCAAATATTGACAATTGATAATGATTGACAATTTATTTGATGACCCAATAATAAAAACCAACAGAATAACTTAAAATATATATATATAGAATAGATTGAAATCTGATCTATTATGAAGAAACACCACCCCACCTTCCCCCATTACCTACAATGTACCATTCTAACATTTCCAATTAATTTTCCAATCAAAACGTAATAAGAATTTATATACAGTTTTAAAATCAACAGTTTTGAAGGAAACATTAAATTATAGACATTTCTAAACTGTTGGTTTTTAAAATTAATTTTTAGGTGATAAACCTAATGCTTATGAAGGCAATAACTCACAAAGATATTTCATAAAAATAAAATTTGCGAGCATAAAATGGGACCCGTTAAAGAACTGCCTCAACAGCTTAAAATGCGCATTGTGAAAATGCTAGATGATGGAAGGACTCAAACCGAAGTTGCAAACTTTTTGAGATGTGATCAATCTACTGTTTCGACTACATGCAAAAAATTCCAAGCAACAGGCCATGTCCAGACCAACCCAAATCTGAAGACCAAACAAATCTAGCAAACGCCAGAAAAGAACTGTAAAAGAAATCTATAAGAAAATGAGAAAAAGCACATTGAAAGAGATAAATAACGAGTGGAAGAAGACATCTTATGTTCGCGTTTGTGAAGAACCATCCGAAATCGACTACATGAACTTGGTTTCATTCGAGGAAAGCGAAGACAAAGCCACATCTAACTTAGAAACCCCGACAGGCACGTTTGAAATAAGCAAGAACTTCAGAGAAGTGGACAACTGAAGATTGGAGGAAAGTTATTTTTTCTGATGAAAGCCAGATTTGTAATATCCATAATATCCAAGTCATAAGACGACGACAGGAAAAGTAATATCCATTTCTTTTTATTTTCCGTTTTGGGAACCCCGTGATAGAACTGGTGACGACGCTGGAAATTTGTCTGGAGGCGTTCAAACGAAAAATTTAATGATGACTGCCTAGTCAGCAAAGAAAAGTTTCCACAAGGACTCATTGTCTGGGGTTGTATTTCTTTTGAAGGAAAAGGCAAACTGTGCATAATGAAGACAACAGTCGACTCAGAAGCACACATTAATATTATTGATCCCCTCCTTCTTCCAACAGTTGAAGATCATTTTGGAGATGATCTGTGCATCTTCCAAGGTGACATCGTATCTTGCCATCGTTCAAAAAATGTGAAGCTGCATCTTGCTACCATTCAAATAGCCCAACTTGAAAGGCCAGTCAACTGCCCCGACATGAACCCAATCGACAATTATTGGCATAAGTTGAAGACATACCGTCAAGGAAAAACACGCAACAATTAAGGAAAAACAAACAAGAATTATCAGCTTCAATAAAGTCCAGTTGGTCTGAACATGAAGACTGTTACATAATAGACCTTATTGACTTAATGCCTAAGTGTATCAAAGCATGAATCAAAGCCAAGGGTGGTGCAACGCAATACTAAATTCATTTGCAACAAATTATTGCAATTACTGCGGTAGTCGAATTCGTCCCAAACCCGCATTAACAAGTCTCCATCGATCCCAGTATCGCTACCGTAATGCGTTCTTTCAGCTCGTCTAGATCACGGGGAAGGGGTAGGTTGAAGACCTTGTCCTTTACACATGCCTGTAAAAAGAAATCACAAGATGTGAGGTCGAGGCTCCGCGGTGGCCACTTTACAAGTTCCAGGTTATTGTTTGCTCGTCCAATCCACTCCTGTGATTTCTTTTTATGGTGGTGTGTAAAGGACAAGGTCTTCACCCTACCCTTTCCCCGTGACCTAGACGAGCTGAAAGAACGCATTACGGTAGCGATACGTGGGATTGATGGAGACATGTTAATGCGGGTTTGGGACGAATTCGACTACAGGGGGGTATATTGAACATCTTTAACTGTGTCACAATAAACTTCAAGAGTTTTTCTTTAAAAATCCGTATATGGTGTGTCCATATTCTGAATAGCTTTGATGTAATAAATTTTTAAAAGTGTGAAGTTCTTTTGTAATCACCCTGTATTATGAAAAAATTGGCATTACAATATGTGTATCATGAGGAAGAGCACGTGTTTAGAGTGAAGCTTATCATTTCCTGGAGGAATTACGATGGAGGGCTACTGGTAGACTGGATGCAGAACAAACTTAGACAGGGAAATGGTAAAATATGAGCCCTTCTGTTATTCACAAACCTTGACTATATTTTCTAGTTAGAGATTCAGCCTTCAGAAAACAATAAAAATGAAAACGCTATTCGACAAGGAGAGAAAACAGCAAATACAAGATATATATTTCAGGGACAAGGTCCGCATCCTCAAGCGACCAATGACTTAAGTCCCCATCCTCAAGGCCATTGGCCATTTTTAGCCATTCATCTTTTAGACACCCAAATACAGTTGGAACTCTACGTAGGAAAAACCGACAATAAACAAGCCTTTCCAGTGAATATTAAGTATGTGACATTCCTGGTGCAGAAATACGTTCCTGCAAATATTGCAAAAGTTATTTATCTTCTGAATCAAACCTTTTACATATAGTTAAACTGGAAATACACTGTGGCTAAAGCTAAACTCGGAATTTTATTCCATTCTGTTATGGAAAAAAATTTCAAACTTATTTTAATTAAGTACGGGCTAACTAGAAGGGAAAAAATGTTCCTACCAACCTGGTATATAAGACGCACATAATCCATTAGGCGTGTATTCAAGTTGCATGTTTTGCATAATAATTTTTTTCTCAAATTCCTGAAAGCATAAACAAGCCAAGTATTGAAATGTATATTAAATATTTAAAGATTTAGCAAATTTTCTTATATGGACATTTGTAACACCAGGAAAATTAATCATTTTAATTTTGGCTTTTCACAGGATGTTTCTTTTATTTTTGGTAGGCTTTTCTATGTATTAGGTTCGTTTTGGCAAGTTTTGTTCACGTTATCACTCGTTCGCAGAATACCTTGAAGAAATTTGAATATTGGTTAATTGCTGAAAGCTGAAACTTAGCCTCGAAAAATAACACTAAGATCAGACTGCACTGTATAGCTCTTGTTGTGGCATCTTCTGGCATTGCAACATTTCTTACTGGAGACAGGACTACACATTCAGCTATTAAGATTCCTATGTATGATTGTGGCCAAAACAAATTCTCCAAAATGCAACATTTCAAGGAAGTCAGTTAAGGCCAAGATTTTGCAACAAACACATCTCACTGTCAAGGATGAGTGCAATAGGTCACACTGCAAGGTGCTGGAAGCTGTTGACAAGACTTTGAAGGACATCAGAGGCAGTATCACTCTCATGGGACGAGTGACTGTGGTACTTGCAGGTACTTGACCCTTAACGCCGTCCCAAAAGGCACAAAGAATGATGAGCTGAATTCTTTTTTGGAAACCTCCATTCTCTGGCAACATGTTCAGAAACTGGAACATGTGACTAACATGAGAGCCCATCTGTTTGGAGATTTAACAACTGAGCACTTTTCACAGTGTGACGTGCAAGATGCACGTCACTAGAAAGTCAGCCTATGTTAGTATTTATATTTCAAATTTACTTTCTTGAGAGCTGATGCAATTTATCATGATGATACAACAATCTGTGATAGACGGTGATGCTTTGTTGATGCATGAGCTAGGAAAATTCTCGTTGTTATGTGTGGAGCTTTGGTTATTCAATAAAAATATAGATATAGTATTTTAGTCTTTTGGAATCCAAGGAGAGGAAAGAAGAAGAAATTGAATCATGCAGCAAAATGCATGTGGGAAAGAGCAGCCCAGAGTGGCTTATCAGCAACAGTTTGAAGCCATAATCATATGTCTGGAATTGAAGGTTTGGTGACCTTTTGTTATGTTTTATTTGGCAATTATCTTCTTTAGAAAGTAGCTTGTAGCTGCTACTTTAACATGGCGATGTTCGAAGCTGTGTGTTTTGCTCGCTTCCTGTAGGGTGTGCGTCCATATATTCTGGATGACTGAATGTAATGCATGCCAGTGTTACTAGTGTGCATACATTCCATTTTTCCACGTGTTCCTGGATGAATCACGTAATGTATCCTGTGCAGTTATTTTTGCTCCTCTTCTTCTTGAGGGAGAACGGTGATGAACCATCTGTCTGAATCCTTGTTCCGAGTCCAGCCTGCCTGTTTCCTCTTCCAAGGTTGCAAAGACAACTTTGTCTGATGGGTGTCTATATATTTCTTGAATTTTAACTGGCTCATACTACTGGAAATGTGTTCTCTTTTGGTGAACCTTGTGGTTTTGGATTCCTCACCGATGGCCATTTGGTAAGCCTCCTCGACTCATGTCCTGTTGGGATATATTTCAGACAGTGTGTCTACCCTTTTACTATGATTTATTGGTCACAAAACAATGCCATGTTCAGTATACTGCTATGCTTATTTGGTCTATATGGGTGACCCGCTAGCAGAGTTCTATTCTTTTGTTTGAGTTAATAATCTATCTTACGTTAAACATATAGGCCATTTGCAGAACTGATCTTGTGTTTGGCCACCACTAAGTTATGTAATATGTTAATTGTTTGGAAACGCCCTGTTTCGAGGTACATAGTAAGAACGAATTGTTCTTTCGTCTGTCTCATTTATACACAGTATTTACTCAGGTGTTTATTCTACGGAAAATAAACCTGGTCAATTAAAACATTTCACGTGTCATTTGTAGTCAATGATACATTGTTCCTTTGGTTTACATCATCTTGCCTTGTGGTGAGAGGAGGACCTCACAACAGCACCTGATCGCCATTGGCTACAGAATATTGCCATAAGGACAGGATGGTTGGCACAATAGATTAACTCAAAGCAAAACTCTGTTTAACATAAACAACAACTACAAAGACTTCACCTCGTTGTGTAAGCGTGTGATGTTGGCTTTATAAAATGATGAAGCCGACCAAATCAATGTGGTTCCGCTAAAACTGTTGGATGAAACAGCAAGTTTCTTTCCGATCTATTGACACTGTTGTCAATCAGGATGAAGCTGTAGAGTTTCCAACTGAATTTTTACACTTTCCTCAGCCACCTGGAATACCATTTTACAACCTTATGCTCAAAGAAGAAGTTCCAGTCATACTGCTGAGAAACTTGGACTCTCTATGATTGTGCAATGGAACAAGGTTAGTCACCAAAACCATGAAGCCTTATGTTATCGAGGTTATGATCATCACAGGGAAACACAAAAATTAAATTATGTTCATTTCAAGAATCCTACAAATTCTATCAGACCCAGATTTGCCATTTCAGTTCAAGAGACTACATTTTTTTATTAAGCTCATTTTCGCTACGTTAATCAACAAGCCTCAGAGACAATCTCGTAATGTTGTTGGACTTGATCTATCGTCTCGTTGCTTATCTCATGATCAGCTTTATGATGGCTGCTCACGTGTTGGCAGCCCACGTAATCTTTACATCTACTCTAACCAGAAAGGCTACGCTAAGAACATTGTTTACTTGCATGCTTTGCATTAACTATTACCATCTTTACTATGGGTTTCAGTCTAACTTATGCTTTTTTGCTTTGTTAAACAGAATAAATTTTTTTAATTAAAAACTATTCTTGGCAAGTTTTTTTTCAGTTAGATTAGCTTTCACTGTTTCGTTTACACCATTTTGTTTTTTATTTAAACCCGAGGTAGGCCATGGATTAAGGCTAGTTTATTTTAACAAGTCCTCGCTTAAAAAAAACACAGCATTTAGCATATTGAAAGACTTTGTCAAAAATTTGTAATAGACCTCACGTATTCCTTCCATTGAGTGTAAATCTTAAATGAAAAGCAAGACGCAACAAAGGAGCACTTTCCTTACTTGCCGAGTTTTTGTTATAAAATGCTGTAATTTTACTCTCCAAAATATATCTCAAACAGAAAAAAAAACAGAATTCAACAGACATTAGAGGTATACACTGAGTGGACAGATTATCATTACCACCTGATGCTTATAGGTAAATTAGCTATGATTTGGAGCTGAAGTTGCTAGTAGGCCAGACAATGATAAACAGAGAAGCAGGTTGTTTACCAGGAAATTAGAAGTGATTTGTTTCTGAAGATATGGGTAAACGGCGCAATTTAACAGCCTTTGAACGTGGGATGATTGTTGGTGCACGGAGCCATGGAGCGAGACTCATCAAAACACCTACATTCGTTAAATGTTCAAGAGCAGCTATTATTAAACTGTTTAAAGACTGGACTCTCAGCTGAAAAACTGAGCCTGAAAGTGCGAAATGTGGCCTTCAGCGCCTGAAAGGATTGGACAGTCCAGCATTCGAAAATACTCATGTGGTCCGATGAATCACGTTTCTAGTTTCTGATAGCAGACTGAGAATATGGCAGCATGAAAGCCTGAACCCTTCATACATGAATCCTCTAAGCCATTACGGGCTATGTTATGGTTTCGCGCATGTTTTCCTGGCATCATAACATGGGCCCTTTTAAGAAAAAAAACGAATAAAGCCATGACATTTTACAGAAACTGCAATCAATGCTGGAACATAATCGCCGCGAGAAGTGAGGGTCGTGCTCACTGTACTCAAAACGAAGACCTTAACAACCTCTGAATAGCACAACATACATAAGTATCATTGCTGATCAAATTTATAGGTTCGTGATAATGGCGAATATCCCAATAGACCTTATTCAAAATTATTGGGATTGATAGTAAACGCAAACAATAACAGAGGTAAACAAAGTGGATTCACGCGTTTGTTTGCTGTTGCTCTTGAAATTTGATAATGACGGATGTACTTTGCATTGTTGCAGGGTCATAATCTGCACGATTGGATTGCTTGTATAGCTCGGTTGATACTATCAATCCCCTATTCCACTGGGGTTTTGCATATGGCTTATTGAGATGGCTTCTTCCAATAAGACAATGCGCCATGCCACGGTACTCGTATTGTGCAGGACTGGTTTCAAAAACAGGAGGGAGAATTTACTTGCTTAGATGACCCCCACAATCACCAGATCTCAAACCAACTGAGCATTTAGGGGAGGAAGTTGAAAGAGCCATGAGGAAATGATTCCACAACCATCAAATCTCACATTACTGGACAGTGCTATTAATCAGGCATGGCAACAGATTTTCGCATCGCTTTTCATATCTTGGAATCAAGGTGAAGAAGAATCACCACGGTATTGAAAGCAAGCGGTGGCCCAACGAAGTACTGATGGGGCGGTCATAATAATCTGGATACTCAGTGTTGATTAAATGAAATGTGCAAAACAAAATTAGTTATTTCATGGGAAGATTACCATTAAAGTTAAACCAAATCAAATACATAAGTATTTTTTACTTACATTCATGCCAGTAAAATCAGTAATAATATCAGAAGCATTTGTTGCGTTCCAAAGTTCAACGACATCAACGTTTCCATCAGCTAGACATGCTAATAATGGCCAATGACTCATTATAAAAGGAACAGTTCTACCTTTATATGTTTTATCTAGTATATCTTTCAACATATCTGTTTCTTGGGCACATAGATAAATCACAGGTAAAGATGAAGGGTTTACTTCATCTTTGATTAAAACGTCAGTTTCTGTAGGGCTACTCAAAAAATATGTAACTCTATCATAGGTTAAATATACTAAAAGTATGAAACACGCTGTAAAGCAAAGAACCCACATGAATCGGCATGTTGTATTACGTTTTCTATTGAAGATTTCTGCAACTCCAGGTATAGGAAATTCAATTTCTTTGCTTGCATTAAGCTCGTATTGAATTATCTTTCGCAGTCGTCGTGAGAGGCAATCTTCTGTAGGCGACCTAGAAATTTAAAGTATCTGATTTTTTTAAAGGAAAATTAATTCCAATTCATGATAAAATTAATACTTTGTAACTTACCTATAAAGATTATAAATTTACAAGGAATGTATTTAAGATATAAATGTTGTGTATGAAAGATTATATATGCAGTTCTAAATCTTATTATTTTCTTCAGGAAATGGTAAAATTTAAATAATTTTACTAAAGACAGGAAATACAGAGGTAAAGAAAAGAGAATGACGAAATTATCCTTGACACAACATTAAATAATAGCTGACATGTCGAACAGAGGCTTCCTTTGTCAAAGCTAAAAGATAAATAGGAAGTCAGGGCAAGAACATATTTATATACAGAATCAGTGATGATAACAGAATCGGAAATTGGTGAATAACAGAACAATCAAGGAGGTAACAGGACCCTGATGACTGCAATGCAAAGACTCTTTCATGATGCCTGATAAAGAAAACATCAAAATATCAGGCAAACGAACATTTTTAAGGTCAATTCAGATTCCCGAGATGGTTGGTTGGTTGGTTGGTTGGTTTTGTTTTGTTTGGTATTAACGGCCTTTTTAACTGCTATGGTCATTTCAAGACGGCGTTATAGGGGCCGCAAATTTTGCTCGCAAGGGTTCTTTAACGTGCAGCCGGCAGACGACTACACGAGCCAACGGCTTTACTTCCCTTCCAAAGGAAGTGCGTGATATCAGGATTATCCCCCTGAAAAAAATCCTCGTTGTCCTCGGACGGGGTTGAAACTGCGTCCTCGGGCATCAGTGGCGATCTTGCAACCACTGAGCCACCGAGGCCGATATTTCCGAGATGGCCATATTAAGCGGCGACCACTGTACTGTAAAAATTTTTAAGTAAGTCGAGTTTGGTCTATAAAGTATATCTAAAAAGTCTGGAGAATGGGATTGTTTTGAAATATCTTCATAGCACAAATTGTGAAAATTATTATTGTTTTACAAACTGCAAAATATTGTTAAAGCAAAATTAAAATGATTTCTCAAACGATTTCTTTATTTATTTCACAAGTTAAGCAAACTTATTCAAAAACTTGGTGTCCAGAAACTTTGGATAACAAATACAAAATAAAATATTTAACAAAATAATTCTGCAAAAAATTATAAATTACATTCTATTTTATTTTTTTAAATCTCATGCCTATAGCTGCCACCACATAAGTTGAACGACAGGATGTTGTTTAACGGTTCATCCCACGTCTGCTCCTTGTCCAAATTACATCTCCCCATGCAAGTCAAAACAACCCGCTCCTACCGCGCGTGGGTGTTTATTGCTTAAGGGTACCTTCCGGCACCCCCACCAATGCACACAGGGCACATCTGGCACCCGAACAGGGACTTGCCACCATATTTGTGGGTGTAGGGGTCATTTAGGAGTAGAGTGTTGATAACCTAGTGTCTCAGGGACCTGAATTGCATGAGTATGCAGGGTGAGAGGATTGCTAGGTGTTCTGTGGTGGTTTATCAAAGGATGGCATGTTGAATGGAAGTGTGTAACCCTATAGAGGGTCTATATATTGGAGACTTGGGGGATGGTGAAGGAGATGCGTTAAGATGCCTGATATACAAATATGGGGATTTGTTCAGGGATGATGTGGCTGGTGTGCAGGGAGTGAAGGACTTCGTCGCTGAGTATGACATTGACAAATGAAGGCCTGTCTTTATTCGACAGTACAAAATCCCATATGTCTATAGGGATGCGTACAGGGCAAAAATTAATGAACTAGAGCAGGCAGGGATAATTGAGTCCAGTGTAAGCCCCTGGAATTCACCTGTGCATGTGGTCCCGAAAAAGAACGGTGAAGTAAGAATAACACTGGACCTACGCCAGGTGAATTCGTACACCAGCCCTGTGGACTTCCCTACCCCTGTCATCCAAGATATTTTGGAAGAAATATGGGGGCATAGGTTCTTTTCAGTCTTCGAGTTAAATAACGGATACTTCCAAATTCCGTTGGTCGAGGGCCTAAGGGAATGCTATGCCTTCCAGACTCCCTGGGGGAAATATCAATTAACCAGGCTACCCCAGGGGGGGAGGGTGGAATTCGTCACATATTTTCCAAAAATATGTGATATCCAAATTACAAGAGATGATGGGAGGGGAGGTCCACACGTTCCTGGACGACATCCTCATTTCGACATCGTCCTTCGAGAGACATCTTGAGATCATGAGATGGGTGTTTGATAGATTCCACGGGAAGGGCATAATAATAAAACCCTCAAAATGCCAATTTTGTCGGCGGGAGGTACACTATCTGGGCCACTTAATGTCAGTGGAAGGGTCAAAACCCGACCCAGATGGTGTACTTGCAATACAGCGATTGAAGGAACCCCGCAATGTGAAGGAGGTTCGAAGCATAGTTGGCTCGCTAAATTTTTATCGGCCCTTCTTGCAATGGGATCTGTCTGGCATTCTTGTTGTACCCATCACGAATCTAACGAAGAAGGGGGTAGTCTTTCCATGGGATGCTGAATGTCAGAGTGCGCTGGAGCGAATCAAGTTGGTGCTGTCAACCACACCAGTTTTACGCGCACCTGACTACTCCTGGCCGTTTGTGTTGCTACAGATGCCTTGGAAGGAGCGATCGGTGCAGTCCTCCAACAGAAGGTGGAGGGAGCTTTGCATCCAGTCGCATATTTTAGCCAGAAGCTCAAAGGCGCACAGCTCAATTATTCGACCATTGAGAAGGAGGCGCTGGCAGTTGTGCGAGCCATGGTGCATTTTCGCCACATCTTACTGGGATTTCCTACCAGGGTGGTGACCGACCACCAGCCATTGGTGTTCTTAAATAGAATGCGGGACACTAATCAGCGGCTGTTGCATTCGTCATTGCAGCTGGAGGAGTTCCAGTTGAGATTCCAACACCTATCAGGTAAGAAGAATGTTGTGGTGGACTTGCTGTCACAGCAATGCGAGATGGCAGTTGTGGCAACCAACGGTGAGGAGTGGTGGGAAGCTATTAGAGCAGCACAGGAGATGGACCCGTGGATACAACAGGTTAAGGAGGACATCCAGCAAGGGAGCATCGTTCGCAGTAACGGGGGGTGTTTACCGAGGAATACGGGTTAATTGTATGGAGGCATGATAAGCACCCAGGGGGCAAAGGGCGTGTATGGCTCCTGGAGTTGTTGCGCCCTGAGATGCTGGGTCAAGTTCACGATAGCCGTCTGGGTGAACACCGGGAAATAAGTGCATCCATCCTCACGTTGCGAAAGAACTACTTCTGGGCAAACTAGCACGTGATGTCACTGCCCATATCAAGGCATGCTTGGCCTGCCAATGTTCAAAAAAGGATTTTGTATGGGCACCTTGGCAGCCAGGCATCAGCGCTAGCTACCCGTTCCAGAAGGTGGTTATGGACATGGTGGGTCCACTTGAGCATTCTAAATATGGCAGTAAGTACCTCCTGGTGGTAACAGATGTGCTGACCAGATTTCCGGAGGCTGTGCCTTTGCCTGACCAATCTGCATACTTTGTGGATAATGCCTTCATACAGTCAGTGGTATGCAGATACAGAGTCCCACAACAAGTGATCAGTGACCGGGGTGCTAACTTTACATCCGAAGTGTTCTCCAGGGAGTGCCTTGATTTGGGCATACGTCATAAGATTACTACCGCATATCGTCCAACATCAAATGGCATCGCGGAGCGGTGTAATAAGTCGCTCTGCGAGGCCATTCGGGCGTTGTGCGATGATCACCCTGGGGAGTAGGAGCAGGTACTAAATTATGCCCTGTTCTCACTGCGCACCAGGCGTCACGAAATTCTGGGCGAAGTACCTGCGTACCTTCTGTTCGGGGTTGACCCAATGATGCCCCGTGAATGGAGGCTAGAATTCAATAAGGATCAGACTGAGTAAGAGGATCGCGCTGAAATAAAGCCGAAGTACGGAAGCGGGTCAGCACATGGGACCGGGAAAAATGGCTGAAGAAGCTAGCACAATTGAATCGGAACAAGTCTATTCGTCAGATTGATAAAGGTAGTCAGGTGTGGCTGCTGTGCATGGGTGGCCCCAAGAGAAAGTTTGCAGCTATGTTTCTGGGACCGTTCAGAGTGCTGAAGAAAATTACAGACGTGTTATATCAGATCGAAGGTGGCCGTCATCACGATCAAATGATTGTGCATGTTGACTGCCCTAAACCATATGTGATACCAAGTAGAGGGATGAGAAGAAGAAAGTGTAGTCGTAGTCGGAGACAGAGTTACACTGATCTCAATAATGAACAAAAGGACGAAGACGAGGAAGAATTGGATGATCATGTGCCGGTTATCTCAAGACATTTTCGTTAAATCCGGAGGTACGGGAAACGGAATTGCAGGATCCGCTTGTTGAAGGGAATGAGGAAGGAGTGAATCGTGGCCCTGTGCTTAGGGCAGAACATGATAGTCCCGGGCCTCCCTGTAGGTATTATTAAAGAAGGCGACCTAAAGTTGATTATCATGCACTGAATGTCGGTAGGAAGGACAGTGGGGTGATGAATGTAAGAGTTAGGGGACCACGAGGAGCTCAGCAGCGCCAAGTCGTGCGTGGTGGCGTGATCCACGACCATCATAGGATGTGGTGCAAATCGCTATTCAGTGATGAAAATGACTCAGATTGTTGTTGGTTACCTGAGTGAAGTTGCGTGTATTTTTTTGTGTTTGTGGTATGCATGCGGCCCTTGGGAAAGAAAGAACTGGGTTCTTTTGTTTTAAGGGGGGGGGCCGTATATGACGGGTGTCAGGGGGGTTTTTTTTTTTTTTTTTTGTAAAGTATGCTAAAAAATTAATTGATTCTTTTTTAAGCTGCGTTTTCTGTGAGTTGAGTTTAATTGAGATGTTGTGAATTCCCTTTGTAATGGTTGTGGTTGTGATGTTTGTGAAGCATATGTGGTAAGATTGTAAGAGCTCATCTGCTTACAGTTTGTTTTATTAATGGTTTTTTCGTTTTAGCGATATTTTTAATGTTTTCAATATTGTAAGTGGTAACAGTAAGGTTGGAAAGCTGTGGCGATAATAGTAATAATCTTACTAATGCTTTGTTGTCGCAGTCTTTCCAGAAATTTAACTCACAACAAAGATGTTGTGTTATTGGTTTTTTTTGAAGAGGTTTTTTATTCCTGTGGTAATGAAGCCAACAAGAAACCCATCTTGGTTCCACTAGTTGGTGAGATTCATTTTGTGTAATATGCGCATTTGTGAACCAGAGTTTATTTCATCAGAGCAGTATTGTTTCTTTGCCCGAATAAACCATTTCAAGTCAGCGCAATATCAAGTTCAAGTCTTATCTCAAGTGTTGTCGTGTCTTTCATATATATGCACGTTGAACAGCTGTGATTACGTTACGGAATTGGGTCTTTATGCTTGATTTCCCCAGTGCTTGCTGATTGCAGTAATTTATAGCGTTTTTCAAGCGACCCTCGAGTTAAAGTGTTATTTTTCTGTTGATATTCCGCAATCTTTTATGAGACGTAATATAACACGGCTTTTGCTCGGGATTTGTAAAGCTATGCTAGATGCATGAGAATGGATCCTAACAGTTCAACAGGATAGCGGTTTAATTGTAAAATTCATGATGGGAAGATCCCTCTCTAATTGTCAATCAATTTGTAGTAATATGGTCAAGCCAAGAGCTAATTAGGGGGTGTGTCGTAATTGTGTGGTATTTAGGCATCTGATGCTTCTGCATAAGGGGTTACAGCTCTCTCCCCTTGTCCCAGCCTAAGGTGTGCCATTTTCTAGTGCCACCGTGTTCTGGTGCTTAGCAAAGGAGAGCACAACGCCTTCCTGATAGATCCCTAATCGACTCTTGGGGTGTGGATTAAAAGTAGTGTCGAGTTGCGCTACTAGAGTTGCGAGTTGGCAGTGATATTATTCTTTATTGATCAGGAGATCCCGCTCATGCATTAGCTGACGCTCTTAGCTTAATAGAAAATGCAAAATGGCGTATTTAGCTTCTTTGAATGGAATTTAAACTAGTAAGAATTAACTAGTTCGTAAGTATGGGGCACCAATTAAATTTGCATATTATAATATTTTTAAATGCTTTATTTGAATAAAATGTTGTTTTACAGTTCATCCCACGTCTGCTCCTTGTCCAAATTACACCTCCCCATGCAAGTCAAAACAACCCGCTCCTACTGCGCGTGGGTGTTTATTGCTTAAGGGTTCCTTCCGGCACCCCCACCCACACACACAGGGCACAATAAACTGTTACGTCAGCATCCACAAGCACATTCATAATTAACGTGACATAAATTCCGGAAATGTTGCCATTTGAAATAAATAACCACAGATAATAATCAACCAAATCTTTGGGCATGGAGTAAACATAGACGTTTGATGAAATTAAACATTTTACTTTTTAATTAAAATTCCACGTTTTCATGGAAATGCCCAGTTGGGTGATAATGCTGCAGTCTTAACATCCTTGATTTTCTTAAGGGTCAATTACTAAATACTTACTTAAATCGAAGCCTGGTAGCAGATCCAGACTGGAACATAGTGCACGCAGTCAGATGGTTCTTCAGTGGTATAAGCACTTTTTAATCTGAAAATAAAATGAAGAAAACATTAATATTTGAGATATTATGAACTATTTATTTATTTTTAAAAGAAACAACAAATGTTCCTATTATGAGATTCGTTTAAAAAACTTTTACTCTATAAATTTGAATTAGCCTTTATATGAGCCCAATGTAAATGGTTTTACTAAAACCAAACATTGAAGTACATGCAACTTACTGAACATTCCCTAAGTTAGAAATGTTCATTCCTAAAAGAAGTAAAATTGAAGCAAACATATGTGCATAGATGTAATCATTGATTATGCAAATAAATGTTTAATATTTATATTTAATTTATGATCCATTTATAAAACTTACAAATATTGGTGGGTGTGTCCATGGAAACAGCGTAGCTGTGTTTGGAAATAATAGCTTGGAAATTGGATCACTGAAAAGAGCCTGATTACCTATTCACCACACTTGATTTAATTTCGTGAAATAAAGAAAATTGCGCTAAAAAACTCAAGTGAAAATTTCCAAATTGTGCTTCAACATTTTGATTGACATGATCGCTTCTCTTTCAAATTCTGCTAAAAACTGTATAAAATTTCTGCATCATGAACTTAAAAAATCCCTTACTGCTTAATCCGAATATGATTTATTCATTACACATTATTTGCGTGAAAAGAAGTTTTCCAAATGGAACCTTAATACTAAATTTATTACATAAGGTTTCTAAGAAATGCAATTATAATATGTTACCATAATATCCTGACAGACTTGTAGTTACTTAATAATTCATGCAAGTGAGTAAAACTTCACAAGCATACTGTAAATACAAAATATATAAGTATTTTATATACTCCCTGATTATAATATATAAAGTTTGTAATGTACACTGCTATTAAAATACACATTCATACATATGCATAAACACACTTTTTAACCAGTAAAAACCTTATCAACTTCAACATGTGCATCCCTGGTAGAACACAAAATATTTTGAATTTTCTTACGCTTAAAATTCGAATATCGAAAAACGGGGAAACTGCTTTTTTGGCACGGTAGCTAGAAACCTTCCTGCAACTCCTTTCTGCCCCCCTGGGGTTTCGAGTCGGTGGCCCCAGTAGATTTCGCTGTGCGATGATGAGTCTGTGGGTCAGTCAGTCCCCTTTTATACAGGGTGATTCTGAAAAAGTGTGTATAACTCTAAGCAATGACAGAGGTGACCAGAATGAACGTTTTCTTTTAATACAACGTGGGGTCGCAAGTACATTGTTCAGAAGCTATAACGTTTTATTGCTTGAATTATCTCGTTCCTCCAGAGCCTGGAGCATGAAACACCTGTGGACACAGCGGATGATCTTGTAGCACGAATTGCTGTTGATGCTGGTGACATTCAAGATACTCCAGACGTCTTTCACCGGGTGCGAGAATCCTTACTTAGGTGGTGTCAGCTATGTCGCACCACTGGCGGCCGTCATTCCAACATTTGCTTTCAGCTGGCGTCGTTATTGTACGTAATGTTTACAGTTTTTGTTGTCTCTTTTGGTTGCCGTCTAAACCAGAGAACACACATGATCTACACGAAACCATATTATTGTCATTAACATAAAGTGTCTTGCACATAAAACGTGATAGCTCCTGAACCATGTACTTGCGACCCCACATTGTATTAACTTTGAAATTAGATTTAAAAGAGAATGTTCATTCTGGTCACCTCTGTCATTGCTTACAGTTATACACACTTTTTTCAGAATCACCCTGTATACAGGAAGGATACAAAATTGGGGCCCCCCCCCCACTTTATTTTCGTAACGGAAGCATATATGTCAATTTTTATGACTCCAATGAATAGGTAGTTGTGGGTGACCTATCCCATGATGCGCTTTACTTCATCCCAAATATGCAAATTAGGACACATTCAAATCCTATTTTAAAAACAGGAAACACGAAACAGGAAAAATTCCAATTGAAGACTTGTTCAGCATGGAATTCCGAACAAAACAAAAAAATTTTCAAAATCCGAAGAACGGATCACCAACAACCACAATTATTTATAACTAGAGAAGGCATCCGGCGTTGCCCGGGACAATTACAGTTGTCGGTAAACAGAACAAACTCAAGAAGTTAAATAATATCTCAAATTGGGTTTCAATAATTCTACAATTTTCTGCTGTAGACGAAGCTCCCTTTGTTCAGATGTTTACGTGGCTCGGATAAATTTTGGTCTTCTCTTAGCAAGACTCATTCTTTTGTGGTTGTTGGTGATCCGTTCATCGGATTTAGGAATTTTTTTATTCTTCAATTGGAATTTTTCGTGTATCTGTTACGGTGTTTAAGAAAGGATCTGAATGTGTCCTAATTTGAATATTTGGGATGATGATGAAAACTCCACCATGAGATACATCACCCACAACTACCTATTCATTAGATTCATCGAAACTGAGATATCTGCTTCGGTTAAGAAAATAAAATGGGGGCTCATTTTTGTATCCACCCTGCATATAGACTAGCTATAGTACCCGGCGTCGCTCAGAAAAATACAGGGTGTTCCAAAATGATCTTTACAACTTTGATCACCTGTATTTCAGAAATGGGGATAGGTAGAAAGGTGCGGTTGCGACATAATGTTCAGACACACGTAAAGTTTTAGCAGTCGTTTAACAGAATTCAAAGTGTGTACCAACCGTAGCATGCAGGATATCTAAGCGATATTCCAGTTCCTCCCATGTCTGGTCTAGCATGTCCTTATTAACGTGTGCAATTGCTGCTGTGATGGGAGCTCGCAGTTCCTGCAGGTCCAGTACCAGGTTATGTAGACAGTATCCTATGCAAAGCCCCAAAGTAAAAAATCTAATGGGGTTATGACTGGAGACCTTGAAGGCCAGGAAATAGTAGTTCCTCCTCTGCTAATCCAGCGACCTGGAAATGTGTCGTTCAGAGCCTTACTGACGATCAAGGCCTTACAAACCAACTTTAGTAACAACAATGAACAATGCTTCATTTTTAATTACAAATGTGTTTCAATATGACCACCAGTGTGCTGTTCCAATAGCTGCATGCGGTACAAGACATTTTCTACGGCAGCTCGCAGCATATCTGCATTAATTAGTCTGATATGTAACGTTATTTGATCCTTTAAGGTTGAGAGGTCAGGAACATGTGCTTGATACACAAGGCTTTTCAAATATCCCCATAACCAAAAATCACAAGGGTTGAGATCAGGCATCTCCTGTTCCACAACAGCAGTTGCAACTTCTTCAACGAGTTGCTGCCTGATTCGTTTGCGTCCCCGGCCTGGTTGCACTTCTAGAGTTCTGGTAGATTCAAATCGTTCAATCATTTTCCGTAAGTTAGTTATGCTCATCGGTCCTCTTCGTAACGTTTTCAATCGCTGGAATTCACAAAGGGCAGCACTTGCATTGTCGCTCTTCTCATAAAACAAACTTGACTAATAACGCCCGGTCAGGCAGAGTAAGCGTCATCGTCAGGCCATTCGTTCATGAATGATGGGAAATCCTCAGCCTTGCCTTTTATTGTCATGATTGCTCAACACGGAACGCGCTTATGCAAATGTATTCATTGTTTTCGTGAAATAAGCGCCCCCTATGGCGACTTTTGGTACCATTTTTTTTTTTTTTGCAGAAATCGAAACTGCATGTTCCACTAAGTATATACACCAAAATGTACTGCATTTGGCCTAATAGAATTCCCGCTAGCGAGCTCTGAACACCTCACGTTATTTCTTGCCCACCCGGTACTTGCCAAATTTCGAGTTTGTAGGCTTCATAGTTCTGGAGATTTCATTATGAATGAGTGAGTGTACACTTTTCGCTCTCTCTATTATATATAATATGGTATAGATAGATTACACTGGGCAACAAAATTTAAGATTTTTCTTGGCACAAATGAAAGTGGGTGATTTTTGGTAGTATTTTTTCTGCTGATTACGAATATAATTTTTAAATTTCTTTAGCACGCACAGCTTTTTCGCTTTACAATGAAACATTTTTAAATCATTCAGTGTTTGGGGCCTGGTAAATTTCCTTGTGGCCCCAAAGAATGGAAATTTTAACATTGTAGCCGCTTCTCTTCATACCCATTACTTTAACATAGAAATCTCGATGTGCATAACTTGGAAACTTGACGTGATAGAAAAAATCTAAAAGCAGATTTGGATTCTACCTACAAATTACTACTAAGAACATTATCTGTGGTTTTTGCGCCAAAAAGTGTGTTGATTAGTGCTATTAATCTCGTTTATTTCAGAATAATGGAAATTAAAGGCTTATTACTGGTAGATAGTTGAATAGTGCAAATTATTACAAATTACAGTGGTATAGAAGGATTTTATTTGTCGTGCCATATAATGCGACTTATAGTCCAAAATACGGTATGTTAGTGAATGCTCTCAAACCTTTCAGTTATTATTTCATGTAATTTGAAAATCTGGCTTGATACAATTAACATCTATAATAGAAATTCTGTATTTACATAAAAGTTATTATTTTTTTGTAATTAAGGTTATGAAATTTTTCTGTTGCAAAGAATTGTTTTAAATTGCCCTATATGAATATGAAAGAAATCAATTTAAATATTAACTTAACTCCTTTTTTTATGAAATTTTAATGAAAATATATATGATGTTTATATGCCGTTTCTAAGATAATTATGCAAAGTAGTATTACAAACTATGATACAAAAAGATTTGAATATGGTAAGGATTTTTTAATGCTCTTTTGACATATTAGAAGAAAGAAATGTCATTTCATATTTCTAATAAACACGAAAGTGTAAGCTGCTTGATTTCGAATCTGGAGGCATGAATAATTTACATCATAAATATTTAAAGTCAACATGTGTACAAATAACAAAGAAAGTCATTTGCATAACATGACTAGCTGCATTAGAAATCTCGGATGTCATGTATATAATAAATTCTTTTCTTTCTAAACAATATTGTGATTCATGTTATTCACAGAGTGCCTGAATAACTTATTGGTAGACCTCTAGAAAAGGTTTTGAGGCATTATGTATCGGTTTTATTGATATCTATGTGAATGAAATAAGCTAATAAATACACACAAATAATTTTCAATCTTCAGAATACACAGTAGATAAGATCTAGAACATTTCCATTACTTCTTGTGAACCAGTGCAGTGATGTATGAGAGAAATATGGATGCACCTGCACGTTCCGTTTCAAAGTTATTGTTCCACCCTGTGTGGAAACTACGAAACAAGGGAAATATCCCAAATAGGATGAAAAAGCAAAAAGGTAATTAAAATATTAAGAGCTATCAAATAATAAATGGAGAGGGCCATGCAAACAGCAACCTCATGGTAATATTTATGAATACTTTTTGACTTTGTCTCATACAGGGTATTCAAAAAGTCTATATTCCTCAAACAATTTGATAACTGTCATAGAATTTAAAAAACTGTTAATGCCAACACAAGGAAATTATAGGTGGGCTATCTGTTGCTGATCTTCTGATGACCTGATTATGCAAATTAGGGCATATAATATTTTTATAAACTGTAAGAAATAGGAAACATTTTCCACTTACAAACGTATATTGCATTAAATATAAAAAATTAAAGCATAATAATCAGATGAATAGATCACAGGAGTATTTGAGTGTCCATCCTGATAAAGTTGCAGTGGCAGCAGTCTCATTTGCAGCACCATAACACATGACCGATCATGATGCAGTTTATGTTACTGTTTTCATAATTGAAAGCAAAACTAGTTTGTAATTGGAAACTGTTCAATATATATACTTTGTGTATGTCCACAATAGTCACCAACAGATTGTCCATTCACGATTTCTTGGTCAAGTACAATGATAGTCAAGTACACGTCTGGCGATGTGCGAATAAAGAGCTTCAAGACACACATTCGATTCAATGAAAAACAGGGCCTTTACCTGTTATAGTATGGGGTGCCGTCAATGTTTATGCAGATGAAATTTATGCATATTGTCATCCTCTCAATGATTACTATTCAACGTGGACTGTCCCATTAGGACAACGCAAGGCCACTTACGAATTGTGCGGCTACGGCTGTTCTGCACACTGTGGATGTCTTGCCTTGTCCGGCCAGTTTACTGGATCTGTCTCCAATCATGCATATGTATGAACGAAGATACACTGCCACATGCGGAAGCAGTCACCAAAAGATGTTCCCATCCTATGCCAACAGCTATGCGGGAGCAGCTGCTGTCACATGCATAGGGGCTATAGAGGGTAATGAATCCAGCACCCAGGATAGCATATGGTGAATTCTGCGTATTGCAAGGCCAAGCAAATAAAATCCGTTATTTTACGTACATGTCTTTCCTATGTACGAGAGAGAATCGGAAAACTCCGGGAATTGCGTTTCATAAATTACGAGGGTGAGGCGTAACTCATGGCAAATATGAATTTTATGTGAGAATTCGAGTGTTGGTGGAAAATGCAATATACAGATGAAAGGACAAGGAATGGACGAAATGTGCGGACATTTAAGAACACGCCAACATTTCGCTCCTCATGTTAAGGTAGTTGACATAATAATACAGGTTTCAAGTTCCAGAATCACATACACTGAACAACCAATTTATTTAAGATACCCCGCTAATAGCGTGTTACATCTCCTTTAGCACCGAGAACTGCCTGATTACATGCTGGCATGGATTCAATAAGGTGTTGAAATTGTTGTGGAGGAATAGCAGCCCACGCCGACATCACAGCATCCCATAATTGGTGCAGGTTGGATGGTAGTGTGGGAAGGCGTCGGATGGTTCTCTCCACTCCAACCCATAAATGCTCGAGCGGTTGAGATCGGACGACAGAGCTGGCCACTGAAGTAGGTGGAAGTCCGCGTCATTTTCCTCGAACCAGTCCAAGATCATTTGAGCACGGTGACAGGGAGCATTGTACTGCTGAAACTGTCCGTCACCACCCGGGAACACATTCATCATGAACGGGTGCACCTGATCGGCAACAATGTTCAGGTAGTGTGTCGCATTCAGGGATGTGTCTACGGATAACAGAGGACCTAGTGTGTCCCAAGAGAATACACCCCAGACCAGCACTCCTCCTCCACCCGCCTGCACGGTTGTCTGCTGACATGATGGATCCATGGCCTCGTGCAGTCTGCGCTAGATGCGCAGTCTGCCATCCGCACGATGAATTAGAAACGGCGATTCGTCTGACCAGGTGACCTTCTTCTTCTCATCCAGTGTCCCGTGGCGATGCCTGTGTGCCCATAGCAGGCGCGCTTTCCTGTTTTGTGGTGACAGCGACAGTACTCGTACTGGCCGCCTGTTGCTAAATCCAGCTCGTTGCAAGGTGCGCCGCACCGTGTGCTCCGAAATGGGTTGGGATGCTCTCACATTGAACTGCGCTGCAATTTCTTGGGCTGTTCTCGTCCTGTTGCTGTGGATGATTCGTGCCAGTCACCGTTGGCCTCGTTCATCTACGGACCTGTTTCGTCCGAAGTTGTGGTTGTTGGAGGTTGTTTTTTGGCATAACTGGCATTCACGGAATACCCTTGATACTGTTGCACGGGAAAACCCGAGGAGGTTCGCGGTTTGCGAAATGCTTAACTGCGCTCGTTGAGCTCCAACGATCATGCCGCGTTCAAGCTCGGTCGAATCCTT
>JAHWFO010070451.1:39311-56262 GCA_023313115.1 Rhysida immarginata | reverse complement strand
CGTTGAGCTCCAACGATCATGCCGCGTTCAAGCTCGGTCGAATCCTTGGATTTACCCATATTCAGTCCACTTCTGCTGCTGACTGCAACTTGTGATCCAATTAACCTCTTTTATACAGAGCTTCGGCCTGTTCCATTGTTTGTATGTCACTAAGGGGCCGATCTATTTTCAGTAAGAGGTGTCTCTAATAAATTGGCCGTTCAGTGCATATTGTTCCTAAAGGGAATGTTCACAACACGCTGCCATTTGGAAGACCCCGAATACCATCTCTTTCACCATTTCCCTCACCATTTAGTGTGAATCTGGTCATCTCCTACTGCACAGCATTTACAATGTCCCAGACCGTCTACCACTTAATAGTTCCTTTACCTTCCGTACGAGGTCAAAATTACGTGAGAAAGGTCCGGACGATATGGTGGGTGTTCTAATTTTTCCCATCCCTTGCGCCGCAGTAATCGCCCTACAAACAGCTTTACGTAGTCTTATGTTGTTGTGGAGAATAATGCCACTCTGCAGTAGATCAGGACATTTCTCCCTAAAGCCATGGTATAACTGTCTCAGAATCAAAAATCAGTAAAGCGATTCCATTTATCACTCATTAGTTTGTCGATTTGTCTGACGAGCTGGCACGCATAGCCGTAATACCTAGGACTGGTTTATATAGAAAAAGTCGTACTGTAGAAGATCCTGTAGGAAGACCCTGTACTGTTCTGCCATGTTGTACAAATCGGGTTACATCCATCCTGCACAACGGTTGACTAAGGACTGTCTATGCAACAACATAAATCAAAGAGCAATCTGGTGTTGTGTAAATATATTTCGAAAGCACGGTTGAGACATATGACAGTTTGATACCATCTCTTAGCTCCGATAAAAATAATAGTTCCATGACTTTGCCTCAGCCCCCGTATTTTCAAACATTCAACGCGAACCAAATGGTATTTTGTAAACTTTATCTATTGCCTCATTTTTCAATATAATCTGACTATGATTTTTTGAATTTGCAGAAATACAACAAGAATCAATATCTGAGCGGTTATTGGAAATTCCAGGAATGAACAATGTTATCAAAACCAAAAAAAGTATTTTTTACAAATCAGTCTGGGCAGCAATTTTACTGTTTAGTTTTTTAACATGCATTTATCAAATAACGAATCGATTGACCTTATTTTTGAGCCATCCCATTTCATCTCATTTAACCATCCTTCGAAATGACACTATACAATTCCCAACATTTACAATTTGCCCTGGTTTTAATAACTATGTTGAATTAGCCGGAATCTCAAAAAGAATTGCAACTAAAACAAAGAGACCTGGTGGAAGATGCAAAGTAGCATTTAGCCAGTTATTTGACTATGGCTGGAATGTTTCAAAAATTTGGAAGCACATGAATATTAATAACTTGGTCTTAAAATTTGGCGTGTACCCAGTAAGTTTGATATATTTTTATATTTGCATGTGCAAAAACACATTATAAATGCTAATGTTTCTTTGTTGTAAGCCGAGTGTCCACTTATTACAGTTTTTTTGCGAATACACCGACTCACCAAAAGTCATGGCACACCCTTCCAATCAGGTTCTCTTTCCGTAATGAGACAGATCCCGCTGTTTCCATTCTCGGAATGCAGGTACACAGGACTCCTTGATATCACAGAATATTATAAGAAAAACTAGCTGCAGAAATGACAGCACACCGAGAGCTATTAGCATTTGAACGAGAGATGATCGTTGGTGCCAGACGGATGGGTGCCTTAATATCAGATGTAGCCAACACCCTGCAATTTTCCAGCACAACCATTGCAAGGGTCTATCGAGAGTACACCAAACGAGGGGTTACAACCCATGTCGGAACGCGGACGGGTCGCCCACGCCTCATTGATGCCAGAGGTGTTCGCCAGGTCACCCGGTTTGCAACTGCTAACCGAACAGCGACAGCGGGCCAAATCACCATGCGGTACAACCAGGGACGTCCCACATCTGTGTCCGTGACGACAATTCTGCGAACCTTGGCAGCTGCAAGCTTTGGGAGCAGGAGGTCACGACGGGTGCAACTCTTGACAGCTGCACATCGTCGGCAATGCCTAGCCTGTACCAACTAACATCGACATTGGACTGCTGAAGACTGGGAAGGGTTGCTGGGTCCGACGAGTCATGGTTTCAGTCGGGCCGATGGTCGTGTCCGTGTATGGCACAGGCCACACGAAGCTATGGACCCCGCCTCTCAGGTGGGGATCACTCAGGCAGGTGGAGGCTTTATACTGATCTGGGGTGTTTTCTCGTGGCATGCAATGGGTCCATTGGTGTATCTGTCATCCACTCTGAGTGCTACTTCATACGTCGATATGCTTGGGGACCACCTGCACCCCTTCATGAACTGTGTTTACCCTGCGGGCGATGGAATCTTCCAACAGGATAATGAGTCTCCACCCACAGCCTTTGTGACACAGCAGTGAATGGAGGAAAATGCTACCGACTTCAAGACTTCAACAATGGCCTCCATGTTCCCCAGATTTCAATCCCATTGAACATTTGTGGGACGTCATCGAACGATCTGTGAGGTCGTCACCAACACAACTGGTAAATGCAGCATCATTATAGAATGCCTGCAGATGTGTTCCGGTGACTTGCAGACTCTCTTCCACGACGGGTCGCCGCCGTTATCCCTTCCAGATGGGGCCCAACATGTTATTAGGCAGGTGTGCCATGACTTTTGGTGAGTGAGTATATATCCCGTACCCTTATATAACCGGCAACCCTTTATATCCCCGAAATTCAAATTTTATGTACAAAACATGACATATACAAACGAAAAATGTTTAGCGTCATTCATATAAAAAATTTGTAAAACCCGCGCCTTTATATTCCCTGCACTCCCTTCCCATGATGTAAAAGTGTATAACCTGTGTGGTATATTCGCAAAAATACCGGTATGTTCATCTTCCTAGTAGAGGCTAAGATCTACCCTAATCACTGATAGCAGCTTGTATGTGACTGGGCCCAAACTCCACTAGTGTTCATAACCTATGTGGATGAAGAAGAGATGTTCAGAAAACAGCAGCAACACACACCTGAGCAATACATATTTGATGAGTGACCGCTATCACGTCCAAGCAGCCTTTTCTTTATGTGCCACAAAGGCTAAGCAGGATTAAGATCTGGAGACCAGGCAAGTAATAGAAGGTGAAAAATGCTGAGCCACAGGACATGAAGTAAGCTCATATGTATCAATGTCCTGTTGAAAATTATAAAAACTATAAACTGTAAAACTAGAAGAAGTGATGACCCTAATGGATAAGAACAAAGAAGATTGGAAGAGGCAGACTTTGGTTCTCCCTTATAACCAACGTCTTAACCATGGATTAAGAAATATTTGTAGGGACTTTAACTATAAAAAAGCGTCTAGGAGTGGCAACACGCATAGAAGCAATTTCTGCAAGATGTAAGACAAAATCCCAGTAGAAAAAAATGCAGGAGTATATAAGTTCTTTTGTGCGATGTGTGATAAATATTATATTGGAATAGTCTGTCAAACATTTCAAATAGGGGGTCTGGGCGTTTGCAGACCACATCCTATCGGAAGGACATGATCTTTCAAAAGAAAAAAAGTCTTGCACTCTTGCAGGGACCAAAATCTATTACCATTCTCAAAATCCTTAGAAATAACAAAGAATAAACCCAACAATAATCTCCTCAACAACGATGACGGTCCGATGCCAGTAATGGCCTGGTTTCCGTTTGTAGATTCTATTCTGTAATTTAGTTAATTTATTATGTGTGTGGGGGGGTTCCGGTTTGATTTATTTTTTTATTGTCAGCTTTCCATACAGGTTAGTAATATCCTATACTGCACGTCGCACCTGATTGGTCGTTGGGTTGTAGATTGATTTCCTCTGATTTGTTAGTTGCTTTGCTCAGTTCTTTATAAAGTAGGCTATTCACTATGTAAGTTAACGTGTAGATTTTAATAGCAGAATTAAGTAGTACGCAGTGGAATGAGAGACACGTTAACAGAAGGCTTAACTTAGATCATAAAAGTTTATTGTAATAAAAAAATATTAAAAGCAAATAGAAAAAAGGAATAAATAGCTTAAACCTAAGTTTAATAAACTTAATTAAAACTACAAGGGCAAACATAAATATATGGCTCAACCCACTAGAAGCAAACACAACAATAGTGATAAATAGCATAACACTATGAGCACATCAACTGCACAAATCTCAAATACATTATCGGTACGATTATAATTATTGAAAAATATGCACGTCAAGATAATTCGACCACATAAATTGTTCAATAGTAATTTGATTTATAATTGCGAGACTACACTCGTAAATCACAACTATGAAATTGTTCTCAAAGTTAACCCGTACTTTGAATCGCACTTGCGAGGATATGTTTATACAACACAAGAATACCACGGTCTACAACACTAAACCAAAACTCCTTAACGGAGGACTTCAACACAACAGTTATAATAGTACAGTAAAGATTACTAGACCACCAATCTCTGACAGCTAGAACATAGCCAAATTAGCACTATAACACAAACTGCACGTAGCACCAGCTCACACTATGAGCTTACACAAACATATGATGCCTACCAAGGTCGTCATCATAAAGTAGAGGTATAAGTAAATGTCGCAAGTAAATGGGTAAAAATCACAATCGGGAATTCAACTGACAATGATTTATGAAGCACTTAAATGAGGTCACGTTTTGCAGCTGTGGGATAGTAAAGGAAAAATTACCAACAATTATATTACACAAAATAAGAACAAGATGGATTCTCCGCAGCACTATTCACAGCTAAGATTAACAGAGAAACACGTGAAGCAATTTTAACGTGCCATTAATAGCGCAACTTCCTTTCGTACGTGAATCCCAAGTCCCGTTAGATATATGACAATAAGCTGAATGGCCATAGTCCTTGAACGACTGAATCAAAGTTTAGCTCACAGTAGGTAAGTTTCGGAAAAAACTATTTCGAAAGTTGGACGCTTAATTCTAATTTAAATTGGGCACTTATCAGCATTGAAGTCCTTTGAACCAATATCCATGTTGGAGACGAATCCTTTTCGCTCTTTCCGAGATACTGCCATATTGACAGCTTCCTTGCAGCGGGGGCTCGTGCACTAAGGGGGAGAATTAGACCTGTAGAGAAGCTTGGTTTACTATTTCCTCCATTCCTTCCTATCACCAGAAGTTCTCTGCTGAGCCGTATCCTTCTCTTATTCCGCCTTTAGCTCCCATTCATTCTGCTCTCATCGACTCCTCCATAGCGACTGCCCCGATCGTCATTCTTCTCTTTGCCACGACAAAACTCCCGCTGTCTGTGCTGATTGGTCCCTGCGTGTCGCTGTTGATGACGGGAGCGGTTTCATCGTCCACCTTCTGGTTTCGATGGGAAGAAGAAACGGGTCAGATATCGATGGACAACGTCATCGGAATTCGAGGTGTCATTCGAATTCCATGACACACTCGCCACCTCCAATCGCAGATTTTCCTGCGTGTTCTTATTGTAGGAGGTGTGCAGTTTGTCGGCTGAAGCATACCTTGAAGTCCTTCTTACTCTAGGATCGTTTGGAAGGTCCTCCTGTGACTTAGGGCTAGTACCAGCGTTGTTTGGCTTGGTAAAATTATGTCGGGCTTTCCTCTGACTATTTCGATTAACATCTTTGTTTTACTTCCTGGAACCTTGACGACTCAGGAGAGTTTTATTCAGATGCCCATAACTATTTTTCTAATGTCTAAAGTCACCTTCATTTAGTCTATATGTAACGGCTAAGGCTATCGCCTTCTGGTAGCAACCTTTTTCCCTTTTGTTGGATCTCCTGTTACTACACCGTCGGTTTCTTACCCTCTTGGACTGACGCCTTTTACCACCATTTTCAATAAAGTCCAAGTTCACTTGAATACCTTTGGAGGTCATATTTTTATCGATATGCTTGCTACTTTTATGGCCTCCATTTTCTAAATTCCGGTTCAACAGTCCATTCATTACGCCCTCTAATTTATTTATTAATTGGGCAACACTTTGAAGAATTTGCGAAACTATTTTAAAAGTTTTATCTTCCTTCTCTGTTTCATACACCAACTGACGGTTTTCCTCATTACCACAATGTTTCTTTAACTTATCCTCTTCACTTGGTAATGTCATCGAGTTGGGGAACTTCTTAACTTCTCGAATTTGTCCGTTATTAATATATACATCACAGCATTCCTCCTTGTATTTGGTAAAAGTGTCCCAGAAATGCTTTATTAATAAGTTATCTACATAACCCTCCAAGGGTCCACAAATGACCATGTTAGCCCGGCAAAGATAAACAGGGACTTGAAGACCGGACTGCAAATTTTCTTTGTAAAAGTTGCATAATGATGCTGAGAAACACTCTTCGACTTTGCACTGCATAACTTCAATATCTTTAACTGAAGTCAGTATGTTGCAATTGTTTGCTTTTAATCCTATTTTGCGATTTCACATTATCCATCAATTACAGAAACAGTTCAGTCACAAACTGTGCATATAAGTATTTGTTGATTACTCCCATTTCCAAAAGCTGCTTAACTTCGATCCACGTGTTTATAATTTCTTCGTAGGCCTGCTCTTGAAGCACGTCCACGCATTCTTGCAAGTGTTTATTAAAGTCTGCTTCCCCTGATCGCTTGAACGAATCTACGACCTCCGGGTCAGCTTGATTAGGGCAGCTATCTCGAATCTCCTCTTGTCTCTCCTCCGTAATAGCCGATAGGTCAGGGCGAGCTCTTTTCTTGCGTTTACGTTTACGCTTGTGAAGCTTATCAGTCAAGAAGTTCTCCTCACTCTCCGAAGCTTGGGGAGCCATTCATGTAGACGACCTTCCATCATGGCACTTTGATTCAGAGTTCAATGCCTCCTCCGTGAGAATCATTGCCTCATTCAAATCCAATAAACTTGCGTTTCTGATACATTTTTGTAGGTCCTCTGGAAACGATTGGATATACAAGTACTCCTTGTCTTCATCAGAGAGTGAATAAAGCTGAATAGCTAATTCCTCAACTTTTATTGAACTGGACGATGTTGCTTTTAAATTTTACTTTCTTTAGGCTTTTTACTAATGTCCACTCTGTGACTGGGAATTCCAACGCTGTGGTTCCATGACGGGAAAATTTTCACCTCGTAGCACCAATGTACCTTAGTACAGATTGGAACTTGCTTGCGCCGGTGCTGATTTGCCCAGACAAAACAATCACTGACGCAATGAAGCAGGCCTTTCGTACCGATTACTTCCTTCGTAGGCCTTGACGATAAGCACAGGGTAATCACCTCCCTTTTAGAAACCTCACTTTAGTACCTCCAAAGCACTATCTTGAAGCACTGCACACACACAACTATTACATTTTGCAAAAATGAAGAACACATCTATTTTTTTTTCTTTTTTTGAAATCACAAGTTTGGAATTGTAAACGTAATTCCCTATACGATGCACCACTGATATCACATAAATTGTTCAATAGTAATTTGAGTTATACTTGCGAGACTAGGCTCATAAATCACAACTATAAAATTGTTCTTATAGTTCACCCGTACTTTGAATCGCACTTGCGAGGATACGTTTATACAACACAAGAATACCACTACAACACTAAACCAAAACTTCTTAACGGAGGGCTTCACCACAACAGTTATAATAGTACAGTAAGGATTACTAGACCACCAAACTCTGACAGCTAGAACATAAACAAATTAGCACTATAACACAAACTGCACGTAGCACTGGATCACACTACGAGCTTTCACAAAGATATGATGCCTACCAAGGTCGTCATCATAAAGCAGATGTATAAGTAAACATCACAAGTAAATGGGTAAAAATCACAATTGGGAATTCAACTGGGGTCAAGTTTTGGGAATTTATGAAGCACTTAAACGGGGTCAAGTTTTGCTGCTGTGGGATAGTAAAGGAATAATTACCAACAATTATATTACACAAAATAAGAACAAGACGGATTCTCCGCAGCACTATTCACAGCTAAGATTAACAGAGAAACACGTGAAGCAATTTCAACGTGCCATTAATAGCGCAACTTCCTTTCGTACGTGAATCCCAAGTCCCGTTCGATATATGCCATTCAGCCGAATGGTCACAGTCCTTGAACGACTGAATCAAAGTTTAGTTCACAGTAGGTAAATTCTGGAAAACAGTATTTCTAAAGCTGGACGCTTAATCCTAATTCAAATTGGGCGCTTACCAGCACAGAAGTCCTTTGAACTAATATCCGCGTTGGGAGTCGTGGAGTCCTAGCAGAATCTCTTGGAGACAAATGCTTTTCGCTCTTTCCGACGCATTGCCACGTCAACAGCTTCGTTGCAGCGGGAGCTCGTTCGCTCGCTGAATTTACCAACTCACTTCTTTGTACGATAGGGAGGGGGAATTAGACCTGGAGAGAATCTTTGTTTACTTTCTCCTCCATTACTTAATATCGCCAGAAGTTCTCTGCTGAGCCGTCTCCTTTTCTTATTCTGTCATAAGCTCCCTTTCGTTCTGCTCTTGTCGACTCCTCCATAGCAACTGCCCCAATCGTCATTCTTCTCTTTGCCACAACGAATCTCCCGCTCTCTCTGCTGATTGGTCCCTGTGTGTCGCTCTTGATGACGGGAGCACTTTCGTCGTCCACCTTCCGGTTTCAATGGGAAGAAGAAACGGGTCCGATATCGATGGACGTCATCGGAATTCGAGGTGTCATTTGAATTCCGTGACAGTAAGCTTCGGCTCTCGGGTTAATGGCTGTCCAAAATATACATACGAGATATAATTAAACTTTGTTTGTGGATTTGTGTTTTCTTGCCCTTTTTTCTTTTCTAGGTAACTGCTGTCCAACAATTTTTGGTGTTTTACATCTACTGAAACTTTTTATTTTGTACAAATAAATGAGATACCCAAAAGGGATTCTGGCTGCTATATTAAGTGTGGGGCAATGTCTGAACATTCCGAAACTGTTCTCTGCCTCCCACTGTTGTACTGGTCCGCTTGCTACCTGCTGGCATAATCAGTCCTGTCCAAGCATCATTGACGAGGTGTTGATGGACACAAGACAGTCTTTTGTTAGATGTATTAGCATGTTGCTCCATTCTTAGTACGTAAAAGTAACAATCATCCTAGCACTGCCTAATATACACTGAACGACCAATTTATTAGAGACACCTCTTATGAAAAAAGCATCGGCCTCCCAGTGACACCCAAATAATGGAACAGGCCGAAGTGGTGTATAAAAGGGATGCATTGGTTCACAAGTTGCAGTCAGCAGCAGAATGGGTAAATCCGAGAACTGAATATGGGTAAATCCGAGGGTTTGACCGACTTTGAATCAGGCATGATTGTTAGAACTCGACGGCCGCAGTTGAGCATTTCGCAAACCGCGAACTCCTCGGGTTTTCCCGTGCAACAGTGTCATGGGTATTCCGTGAATGGCAGTTATGCCAAAAACACAAACTCCAACAAACACAATTCCGGATGAAACAGAGCCGTGGATGAACGAGGCCAATGGCGATTGGCACGAATCATCCACAGCAACTCCTTGCACCGAGCTGGGTTTAACAACAGGCGGCCAGTACGGATACCGTTGCTGTCACTGCAAAATAAGAAAGCGTGTCTGCTATGGGCATACTGGCGCCTTCTTCCACTGGATGAGTGGAAGAAGGCGCCTGGTCCGACAAATCGCGGTTCCTATTTCATCATGTGGACGGTAGACTGCGAATCTCGCTCATACAGCACGAGGCCTTAGACCCATTCTGTCAGCAGATAACCATATAGGTGGGTGGAAGAGGAGTGCTGCTCTGGGTGTCTTCTCTTGTGACACACCGGATATTGTTGCCGATCATGTGCACCTGTTCATGATGATTGTGTTCCCTGCTGGTGACGGCCTGTTTCCGCAGGACAATGCTCCCTGTCACCGTGTTCGAATGGTCTTGGACTGGTTCGAGGAACATGACGCAGACTTCCACCTGCTTCAGTGGCCCGCTCCGTCGCCCAATCTTAACCCTTTCGAGCATGTATGGGATGAAGTGGAGAAAACGATCCAACGCCTTCCCACACTATTGTCCAACCTGCACAATGTCAATCTGGGCTGCTGATCCTTCGCAACAGTTTCAACACCTTGTTAAATTCATGCCAGCACGTATTCAGGCAGTTTCCGCCGCTAAAGAAGGCGCAACACGCTATTAGCGGGGTGTCTCTAATAAATTGGTCATTCACTGTATTTGGCAAGTACAAAAATGCTGGGTCAACTAGCCTGCTACCAAGCAACATTCTGCAATTGAAGATCGGATCTTGATTTTGCCCATTTTGCTTAGTTAGCATAAAATAACTCTGCACTATGATCACCTGCTTGTCAGCCACATGTCACAAATTGCAGCTGTTCACTTTATCATGAGAAGTGAACATGGGAATCCCTCGAACATGTATGTCACAGATTTCCACCAAATTGAAATATGTTACTCAATTGAAGCTACAATAGATGCTTGCAACATAAGAGAGTGCGGATTTTCGTTTCTTTCAAAATAAACCACGAAAACGAAAACATTTGAGAACATATAGTCATACAAGGACTCCATTGTTAAAGCGATGTATTAATGCGCTTAACGGAACTTCTTTCTTCCACTACTCACAGCAATAAGCACGAATCCACTTCAGATGAAATTAGACAGCAGCAGACGGCAATTGAATGGCTTCTCAAGTTTCTAAACAAAGTTTGTTTGTAAAAATAGATTATTACAATTAGCCACTTGCCTTCCAGTAAAAAATGTGTAGAGTAATTAATAACCATTTCCTTAATTTATTATTTAATTTTATTAAGTAATTCGGTAATCAAACACGGGTCTGGCTTCATGCGCAACGTCGAGTAATACGTTGTTTTGGTGAGGGGGAATGTATCGTGGCGCTTTATAATTTTAAATAAAAATAGTATTCACGGATGCCTACCTCATCTTATAAATTATTTCGAGACGAATAATAAGACTTAATAACAGTGCTCTAACTGCAATTCTTTGGCGATCGCCGTTAACACGTTCGCTTCCCCGCTTTCCGCCATATTTGTTGAACTCTGCGCACTTCCGGGGTGCTTCACTGCCGCGCAACGCTATCGCTTCCACGGTGTGCTTGCGCGCAAAAAAAAGGCTATGTGGGGTTCCCTTGTCAGTAAAAATATTAATTGGCTGAACATTGACTTTTTCCCAAAAGCATTCTACAGCAATGCGATATACTTCAAAAAATGGATCATGAAATAAATTTTAATTCGCCATGTATGAGGAGTTCAATAGAAACGTGTTTGGACTGGCAGTTGCAAAGTAATAATTGAAGGAAGAGTTTATATGCATTGTTTAAGTACTAGTGAGATGTCTGTCACACACATTAGCTATTTGCTTCTTTCTAAATGTTATGATTAAGATGGAAGATAATGTGCGTGATTTTATTCAATTTTTGGCCCCTGAAGGGCATGAGCTAATAGAAGGTTTTACGGGAATGAAAGCTGTATACGGCAACTGTAATGATTCTCATACAGCAGAGGTTGAATGGTGTCAGAAATTTCGACCAGGAACTCCACAAAAGATTTGCCCGTCCAGAACATACTCATGTTGCGCCATCAGATGAAAAATGAGACAGTTGGAAATATCTATATGCGCATTAACATTAGAGAATTTTCTGAAACATTGAGCCTCAGTATGGGTTCAGTTCCGAAGCTAATGTAGAGTTTGTTGTTATGCAATGGTCCATGAACAATCGTATGAATTTTACCAGCTGGAAATCTATAGATTAGTGCAGTAATGGGACTCATGCCATAAGTTTATAGAGAATTTCTAAATTTATTGAATAAAAATTGCTTTCCAGCATCTAAACGTGTTTCTATTAAACAATCTTTGTAATATCACCGATTCAGTACATATGATGAATGGGGATTCGCATAATTTAAAAAAAATACTTCAACAATCTAACATGTACCGTATTTTCGCGATTATACCCTGCGCATTATACATCTGCAGGAGGAGTGCAAGAATACAAGGGAATATACTAATATCACGTTTATTGGGTACCCCATGTGGAATACAAGAGGTGTAGGACTCCAACATTTTTTACATAAAATTAGAATTTTGAGGGGCTATATAGGGGGCGGGTTATGCAAGGATGCGGACTATATTCAGATAACACAGTAAACCTTTTCTGACGTATGGCAATGATCGAGGTAGGGTTGACGTATTAATGACTGAAAAACCTAGCAACAGTGAGCGTCTGTGTTGAGTTTAAAGTGTATTTTCCTTTGAATAGCTTCATCATCCGGAAAGATTCACATAAAAGACAATGCTTCGGACGACCGAACAAATGGAAGTCACTTGAAACATGTTCACAGCTATACAGAGAATGCTAGATATTTACAGATGAGAACACTTTCTCGATGATGAAGCTGTTCAAAGGAAAGTCACTTCCGAGTTCGGATAATAATCCACAGAATTTTATGCTGCTGGTTTTGACGGGCTCGTGAAACAATGGGACAAGTGCGTCAATGTAGAAAAGGTGGATCAGCTTAACCAATCATTGATTTTCTCTTGCTCTGTTTGACCTATTTCTATGATTGGCTTGTTTTCGCTATAAATACTCGTCCCCCATTTACTTCAATCAGTATCATCGGATTTTCTCATTTTACTCCCTGAATCTGCTGAATGATGAGAGCTTCGCTCTCGAAAAGCGCTTCCAGTTCGTATTTTTCCAAATTTATTTCTGTTGTGGTCAAAGAGTGTTTTTATTTCTTTATTCTTAATATTGTAATCCACATTTTTCCCTTTATTATTTTTTCTGGTAATTTGCCTTTATTTCACTCTGTTTTAATATTGTGCCAATTCCCGGAAAAAGTTTGTTTAATGTAGAAAAGGTTAAGTGTAAATATAAAAATAGCCTATAAATCAGTACTCCTATTTATTTCTGTTCTATAGCCATTTGGAACATATAGATAAAAAGGAAAAAAAAACGCTCTGCGACCTAGATTCTAACCCAGGGCATGGATACAATTAAGCTGTCTTCAGCTGTCCTAAATACTGCTAAGCAGTCAAAGTGGAAACCCAATCATGCAGCAGATACCTGGTTCGTCAATAGGGAATTTCTCTTTTCAAATCCTTCAGCAAGCTGATCAAAAGTCACTGTAAAATGATGGCGATACAATTAATATGCTAATTGATTTGTGAACAAAATTTCTTTTAGATCACCATACAGCGCTTTTGATTACTTTAGTTTATAGTTTAATTTATTATAGAAAAACATAAAAACAATTTAGAATGATATTTCTAATTTAAAATTTAAGCAAATAGCCATTATTAGACTAACAGGAAAAATAGTAAATGACAGTACAACTACTGAAAATCACATTTATGGATCATGCACAAGAGTTTCAATAGGTAAATATTTTCTGTACTTTTACTTTGATTTTTATTTACTTTGTATGGTATGTGGAAGAAACTATTTGGACACTGGGGTAATGAACAACAGGATTTATTCAAATTTAGTATGCGATCGGATTATTACAGCAGCAAAGTGTAATAAACTATCTTCTGGGTAAACTATCTACAAGTCCTTGGACTACTGAAAGCAAGATATTTCGCTAGAGTAAATTGACATACTCTGACAAGGAGGTAGTCAGGCCAACATGCCATTTAAATGTAGCCTTCGAAATATTATAAGTGGCACTGTCATCCTGGGAGAATGATTCATCGTTTCTGTTGAAGTGTGACAATGTGTGAGCACGGAGTTGTCCAGAATGTCTCTCTATGCCTCAGAATTCCTGTTTCCATGCACTCCGATCAGCGGACCATTCTGAACCAAATGAAACAACCCGGTACCATCACGCCACCACCCATCTGTCACACAGGATAATGTACACTTCAGTACCAGGTAACACATCTATTCGAATTCTTAGAGTACCAGGTAAAAGCGCTCGTGATTCTTCACTGCATAACACATTTCTCCTGTGCCAAATTCCTATTCTCCTTACATGATCGCAGGTGCTGAGGTGAATTCTTCCTTGTAGTGACAGATTATCTGCGGTTGCTCGACTATAATATCCAACTGCATGGGCTCCTTTACAAAGAGCTTTGATTGAAACCTACATGTTGGTGGCCATCTGGAATTTGTTCATCACGATATGCATGGGATGAGTCCTGATTTTTCACAACTCTCTCTGCAGCATTCAACCTGGGTCTTCTGGGACAATGTTCATTCCTGTAATGTCCCTTCTTTCAAGTATTGATAACAAAGGATACAATCGATTTTGAGACAAGCTGGACTTGGGGTATACTCATACTATTATAAAGAATCCTATTATTATGACCGTTAAGAAATCATAAAGCTGTCTACTGGCAGTCATTTCACCTGAGAATATAAGTTGAATACATTCCTGTTAACATTTTGTAAACCTCAGAGACTACATATTTGTTGTAGCAAACTGAAATTCTCATGAACTTAGCTAACCCATCGCTTTCTTCCACATAGCATACAAGTATATATAATACTGTTTAAACAATGACATTATATTTCTTAAATGACGAACTAGAAAGACTAAAAACTTGTTTGTTTTTTGAGATCATCCTGTTCCATTTAGGGGAAAGGAAGCTTCATTCTTTATTGCTGCTACAAGATATAGAGATGATTTACTTTGTACTAGAGAGCAAGCATTTTTGGTAAAATAAAAAATTAATAGGGTTGTGGTTCCTGAATTACTGGATTATTATACTCTGTCATATCAATGAATTATGACCACCCGCTTAGTAATGGGTGTGGCCACCCTTTGCCACTTTAACTGCTGCTACGCATCGTGGATTGGACGCAAGAAATGCGCAGTAAGTGTCCGATGGTAAGGCAATCCATTCAGCTTGAAGTGCTGTCCACAAAGCTTCGAAAGTCATAGGTGGAGGGTGCAGATGCCGTACATGGCGATCAAAATGCTCCTACAGATGTTCGATTGGATTGATGTCCAGCGAATAGCAGGCCAAGGTAGGAATCAGTGGACCTAACTGCTCTCAACAGAAGATCCTCCACACATGCACAATACCCCCCACCAGCCCATTTCCGGCCCACATTAGCCTTCTGCGGTCTCTTTTCATGGCGTTCACGACGCACTCGCCATCACCCGTCAATCTTATAGAGCAAATACCTTGACTCGTCGGAGAAGGCACTCATCCGTAGTCCAATGGCGGTGCTTCCGTGCAAAGACTAGGCGCCGTTGATGATGACCCCTGGTCAACATGGGTGCACCAACCATGCGTCGACTGTTCAAGCTCATTCAATTGTAATTTCAGATACACGTCTGTTGGCACCACTGTTGAATCTGGTGGTCAGTTGATGGACTGTGGCTCTCCTGTCACCTTTTACGAGTCGTCATAGGCGCCGCTCATCCCGTTGGTAGATGGCTCGTAACCCTTTACAGTGATGGCGTTGGGACGCGATTTCTGTCCCTGTTGTCCACTCTTTGTACACCTTCACTACAGCGGACCGTGAACAGTTCAGAAATCGCGCCGTTTCAGAGATGGTGCCACCCTTGCTGCGATAGCCTATTGTCCCTTTTTGGGTGTCCGTTAAATCCGGACGTTTCCCATCTTGATGCTCGTGCTCCTGCCGTTTGATGCACCAGCTTTAAAGCTTTCTCAGCTGGTTATGCAAATTTTGCAGTGTGTAATCGTTGTTGGGGCGAACCATGCGTATACCTTGAAGGGGTGCTGGTCATAATTCATTGATATAACAGTGTAAATTATGGACTTATAAGTGAGCCTGTTAAAGCGAAGTGGTGAAGTCCATTAACAAAAGTTTTGAAATATAATGAATTTTAGTAGAATAGTAGATAGATAGCACTGCTATAGGTAGTTTGACATATTCGGATTTCATTTCTAGCATTAACTCAGATTTTTTAAAAAGTGGAGTTACACTATTTTGGATTTAACAGGCTCAAGTAATACTTTGATATAAAGTTATTTATTCAACATGTTTCGGATGGAGGCCATTTTCAGGAATAATAGAAATTGACAAAATTTTATAGAATATATACGGATGGGTCGGGGGTGGGATGTATTGACGTAGGAGGGTTTTGGGCTTGGCAAACGAGGTTGGGTTGCTGGGTTGGTAACTGTAGGGATCTATTGCTGTGCAAGCACGAGGGGATGGAGTGATAAACTAGTAGGGCTAATGAGTTAAGGACTATGAAAATGTTCACCTATGAAAAAGTGTGTGCTTCGTTATGATTTTACTCATCCCTATTACATCATAACTGATCACACCCACATATGTATATTACTCAACGTCATTCGACAAGAAGGAGGTTCATATATATCATCATCTTCATTCCTCAAAAAGGTGAACATTTTCATAGTCCTTAACTCATTATCGCTTAGTTTTGGAACGCTCCCCCCACCCCCGCAATAAATGCTCAAGGACACCCCGCGTCTAGCGATATGTTTTGAGGTGAGAGGAAGCTAGGGTTCGGGACCCAAAATTAAAATGAAGTTCCACCTGACATTGAGATATTTGGTTTAAAATACATTTAGTTTATTTGTGCTCAATATTCTGCAAGAACTCTTATAACATACCTTATAACTAAATCCCAATCAACTATTAATCTAGGGGCCCCTATAATTATCCTGTAATATACTCTCCTAACATATATTTACAAAATACAAGACAGTGCTTATGCACACTGATTACCGGCACTCCTGCCCATGTTCCAATTTTCAAAGTAGCTGAAAGGAATTTGCCTTTTGAAAACGAGGTATAGAAGGAGAGCATTAGCTTAACCGAAATGACTAAGAACTCTCTCGTGCTTCCGAATCAAATATTCTCTATTACTTTACGCTCGCAAGCGTCGTGCGCCTCCTTTCATTTACTTCAGGGGGGAAGAGCAGAGACCCCTCGTGGCAAGCACGGAGGTTACAGTCATGTTAAC
>JAHWFO010070451.1:0-25576 GCA_023313115.1 Rhysida immarginata | reverse complement strand
TGTTGCTTGACATTGTCTCTCCTCTTTTTTCGAGTTATATCTAAATATGCCTTTAAGTTCAGGCTGTCTCCTCGAACAGCATTGTCTGTTGAAACTTTATATAATTTTTTTCAATTTTAATTTTATGTTGGCCATGAAGTTCATTGAATGAACGACTGCGAACAAGTTTTTAGAAGTAGCCATACACTTGTAATGGCCGTCGCCATTTTACTTTTGAATCTTCACTATCAGATTGCCCTCGTCGATGTAAAAGTGACGGAATTTCGAGAAAAGAGTGAAGTCTGTGTCAAATTTTGAACTTAAAACATCTATACATATATCGTAAAAGCCAGCAGTTGATAAATAAACGATCAAAAATCGCCAACAGATGCCGTTTGAAAACTTTTACAAACCGGAAGTAGAATTCGGAAGCAATGCCAAAACTACATAGGAGCCTATATTACGTTGGAACTGACTGCATTTTACCGGCTCCATAGTGTAATTATGTGGTTATCATTACAAAAAATCGATTTTTTAAAACCAATGCGAGTATCACGTAGTCTTTGTAGGTATGGCACGAGTAGCTTCACCTTCGATTTACTGGATAACTCAAAAACCTATTAACTCATTTTTATCTGCTTAGCTGAGGATTCCAGTTATCAGGGTTCGACTGTAATTAATAAAATCTTTTGTTCTTGCAATATCAGGTGCCCTTTTACAACTTTGGCCAGATTCTACAAACTGTCGCTGATACAAAGAGGTCATCACTGATCTCACGAATTGTGGATGTTAGTTTTCTTGTTCTGCGTTAACTGTATTATGTCACACAAGTAGATGACCGGCTTCTGACAGATGGCCAATGCCAACATCACCGTCATGGAAATTTGAAACCAGTTTACAGACTGTTCTTTCATCTACTGTGCCTGTTCTCTCTGCTTTAATGGCATTAGCAACCATTTCAGACACATTACATCCAAATTTGAAATCACACAATTCACTAATCTCACATTGCGTTGCTCTAGACATCACAAACTGTTTTGATCTGACTAAATTAATTTATTCAGCAAGTGGGCACCTTACGAGTTCCTAATATAATACCTAATAATTGTCTCTGCAAGTTAGATTAGGTGGAATCAGCCAATAACTATGAAACAATGCCATATATAGGTTAATTTATTGTAATAAATAAGGATAAAAACGTAAGTTATTTTAATGTTTTCAGTTTAAATCTATTCACTCATCAAAGAAGCCATGTTTTACCAAAGAACAAAGCAAGCAATGTCGATATAATTGTTTAAAAACTGTTTTTCAAGAAAAGGATGTGTGCAAGTAATTACTTTAAAAAATTAAATTGAAATAATGATATTTTAAATTTCTGGAAAAAAAGTCACTGGACACCCCTCAGAACAGAAATTGAGCAGTGCCAAATTTAAAGTCACACGTCGACAGACAGTATATATGCTTGACATACTGTCCTCCAAAGTCAGCTGTACCCTATCAAAATGGCAACCCGAAGGGAGTTATATTAAGGTGCTATGTAGCAGGTCTATCTGTCCATACACTTATCCAAACTGTCCAAATTGGGCAATCCCATATCAAAAGTGACACAATATTGACATGGGTCAACTACAAGTGCTCTCCGAAGTGCACAACTCATCAAAATCAACGATGGTAATACACAAAAACTGCCATATTTCAATTGATCTTTGAATTCCTAGTTCCATGAATTGATTGGAACACAAATATGTAATAAACCATTCAAAACCTAGTCTCTTTACTCGATAGAACTACCATATGCAATCCACTGAACCAGCATGCTGTGGGATGTATGGGCCTAGAAAACTATGTTATGCAGTGATGAATCATGCTACACCCTTTTCAGGTAAAATAGATGGGTCTCAGTCTGGCAGATAACTGAAGAATGATCCCTAACAGGGATTAAGCAAAAAGTAACTATACTGTGGATACTTACGGGAAGAGCTTGGAGGCGATCTATCACTGGTCCACAAAGAAGTTTATTGATCATAGATGTACGTTTTGGATGTTAAGCATCCACGATCAGTATGAGACTCATCATTCAATATATGCTGAATTTACAACCATATCGTAGATCATCTCCAAGTGTGCCGGATTGTAATGCCATGCACACTGAATGCCAATAGATATCTGAACATCCTAGACAATGAAATACCTCCTAAGTTGTGTCGTGATTATGGAACAGACCCATGTCTCTTACAGCAGGGCAACCTCATACTTTGTAAACAATAACATGACCACACTTGATTGGCCTCTACAGACAATAAGATCCTGAATCCTATTGAACACTTTTAGTTTGAATTGGAATGCCAATTGAGAGCCAGGATTGTCTGTCCCCCAACATTCAGGAACTCATTACATTTCTCAACCTTGAATAGTGCAATACTTCGGCCAAATGTTGTTGTAATCTTGTAGAAAGCATGCCCCACAGGATTGCTGCAGTCGTTGCAGTTAAATATGAACCTACATCACATTAAAACTTGTACAAAGGCTGTTTATTGCAAATACTAGAGTCTCTGGTGACTTTTTTTCCAAGTAGTGTATGTTATTTTTACAGTTCTATGAAATTTTCATAAACGTAATCTTTTTTTCCTTTATTCATAGCATGCCTTATCTTAAAATGGAAATGCTGAGAGAGTGTAACTCAACAAAGGATGTTACAAATTCATGGGTAGCATTCCTTAGAGCAAGTTCAGAAATAAACTTTATGAAAGCATGTGGCTGTTTCCCAAAATGCGAGGGCGTCATGTACAATCTCAGTCTGAAGAAACTTCAACATCTTCAAAATGCAGGCGCTTTGATGTTGCTGTATTTTGATGATAATATTGTCATTGACATTGAAGAATATTACTCATACACACTGATATCTTTTCTTTGTGATCTTGGTGGTAACTTAGGGCTTTATTTAGGTCTATGTATTCCCACAATCTTAGATGTTTTGGAAATAGGGTTTTGTCTTATTAAAAATAAAATACTTCTCCTGTGCAGGTTCATAAAAAATCATTGCAGGAAGGAAAACGTCAACATTGATAATAAGAGAAGATAACAATTCTTAAATGTACTCTTGATTTGCAAATGCTAAAAAGTTTACTCATGTTTGTTGTATTAATCCGTTTTCTAAAATACAGACAGCTTATTTATCCTAAGGTGGCAGCGGTCAAACGTACGATGCTACTGCCATCTTGAAAAATACGAGGGTTATCCAGAAAACATTAAAAAAAACAAGAAAATATTAGAACACACCTTACAGTATTTTTCTATAAAGTTTCAACCATTATTGAGGCGCTTTTCATAGCGTTGCTTCAAGTGTTTTATTCCCATTGTCATAGAAAGGTGTCACCTGTGAGGCGAACCACTCGCCAACAAACTTCTTTGATCTGTTCACCCATGTGGAATCATTATCTACCAAGGAAAGATTTCAGATGTTTAAACCGATGGAAATCACTCGATGCAAGGTCTGGACTGAAGAAAGATGGTCTAATTGTTTCTAGTGGAGGGCCCTGAAAAAATTTTAAGTCGCAGAGTATGGATATGCATTGCCATTAATGTCACAAATTTGACATAGATTTCAGTTGATTGAATGTTTTTTGCATTCAGAAAATGAATCATAGAACAAATTTCGCATGTTGGGGGTTAATTTTTCTGAGACTTTATAAACATCATGAAGAACATCATGAAGCTTTGAAAATGTTACCAATACGATGGCAACAAATCACCAACACACACAGCACGTATGCGCACAATCAACACTGCAATTGGAAGCAATTTTTAAAAGCGAATCTTACTTTATGGATCGCCCTCGTATAAGAAAGAGTGATAAAATTTTCAGAATAATTTTCCACTGGAGTAACACTAGAGTTTGTTGCATTAGCGTATGACAAGCAATCGTTATAGGTTTTCTCAAAATGAAAACTTGATGGTATCTGAAATTGTAGAAGGGATACTACAGAACATGATAAAACATGTATCGCACTGGTGGTGCTATCTCTGAAGAAAATGAACATTGATACATTACGTTTCATTAAACTTTTCTATATAATTTGCATATTTAATGAAATATAAACGTAAACATGTGTTTTTATATTAGTGCAGTTATTATAACTAATAATATTCTGATAATGTCGTTACTTGTCTCTCTCTTTGCTATATTAAATTATTTGACATATCTACTCAATAGTTATTTCCTGCTCCACACGTATCAGCATGTCTCCTGTGAATGACTCCAGTGTCACAATTCAGGCAGATCAGTCAGTAATGTTGGCAAGTAAAAAAGTTTTTTGACACATTCCCACAGGAATAAATCACATGGGATGAGGTCAAGACGACGTAGTGGAACAATAGAAAAAAAACGTGCACTGTAGAATGTAGCTTTAAATATATTCTTACTCGAAGTAGAATAAGTTGCCCAGTTCATTTAATATTTATATTTAAAATGTACTCAGTAATCCATGACCATCCTTTATATTGATTATTAATACATAATTTAAGTGTTCACAATTTTGTATACCGAATATCCTAGTAGTAGTGAAATAAATTCAAAATTTCAAAATAATAATGTTGAAGTTTTTCTTTTTTAATATATAAAAATGATTCAGGAGGCCTGTAGAAGATTCTTTACTCAGCAAAGATAGGTGATAACAATAATTCTAAAGAGCAAGAAACAACAGAGGAAACGTAAACATCTTAATGAACATACTATAATTTACTATTTTTTTTCTTTATGAATGACATACCGAACCACACGTTTCCAAAGCCTTAAGATTTAAATAAAACTAAACTAAATTTTTTGAGTCAATATTAGATACCCTGCGGGGAATACAAGGATATGAGGTTTCCAATTTTTTTACTTAAAATTCGAATTTTCAGGTGTATACAGGGATGCAGGTTATACAAGGGTGCGGGGTATATTCGCCAAAATATGAAGAACGTTCAAATTGGACCTGGGCTTTATTTTTTATAAAATCAGGAAACTATAAAATACGCATACACACCAGTTATTTCGCTAAGAACTCGCCTTGTTTCCAGCGTTCTGGAAGCATCTGGATAGTGGTTCTGTAGAAATATTCAGGCTAATGTCAAAACCACGTGAGGACAGCCTTTTTCACTTCCACATTGGAGCTGAACCTCTGACCTCCAGAGAACTCTTTCAATGGTCCAAAAAGGTGATATCGCAAAAGGAGAGATCCGGGCTATATGGAGGATGTGGTAAAAAGTCCCATTTGAGTTCTGTCAGTGTGTCCATAGTCAAGCTGTATATGACCTTCCATTATCTTGCAGTAAACAAACACCACTGGTAAGGAGTCCTGGTCGTTTTTTCCTTAGTGCTAGCTTCAGAGACGTGCTCAAAATTCACAGCAATAGGGTGCATTTATGGTTCGACGTTCTTTAGAAAATCAACATGAATGATACCCTTAATGTCCTAGAATATAATCGCCGTCACTTTCCTTGCGATGTCATCTTGAATTTCTTGGGTGTCATCTTTAATTTCTTGGGTCCTGGTGAGTCAGTGTGTCGCCACTCCTTGCTCGCACGCTTGTTTTCAGGAGTATGGTGATGAATCCATGTCTCACTGGTGGTCACAATATGCCTTAGGAAGTTGTCATCTCCCTATGATATCGCTGCAGCAGCATGGAACAGATTTCCACCCAGGTGATATTGTGATCCTCGGAGAGTTGCATAGGGACCCATCTGGCACAGATCTTATTGAATTTCAGCTTATCGTGCATGATGGTCTCCACACTGCCAGTCCTGATATTCAGTACTGATGCCAATTCTCGAATATGAATCTGCCTGTTGTCCCTTATCAGTTCATTTGATCGTGCGATGATGCCACCATTGACAGCATTTGCTGGCCTTGCCTTATAAGCTTCATTCTCGCCCTCCTTCAAATTTTTGTCACCAAGCAAAGACAGATGATCGAGACAAACATGACTCGGTGAACTGTTTTTGAAGACTCTGATGAATTTCTGATGCTTTCACACCTTCTTTGTAGAGAAATTTGATAATTATTCGTTGTTCCACTTTGGTTAACACTTCACGGTCCGCCATTTTGTCATGGCAACCGGATGAGTGGTGCTGCATTTGCATGACAGGCAGTAGTTGCCATCCCAACAAAGAAGGTTTACATTTTTACAGCAATGAAATTTACAAAAAATAAAGTCCAGTTCAAATTTGAACGCCCCTTGTAAATGTTGGCTATCCATTACCATGTTCAATAATATTGTGTGTGTACAACTTAATTCTGTCGGAGTTTCTGCAGTTTAATATTATTTATTTCTTGGAAATATAGCATACCTATTTGATATAATTTCCATCAGCTTCCATTGTTCAGGGGTGTGGATTCTGTCACAAGAGAATAATTCATTCACAATTCTTCATTTTGATATCGGGTACTGACCAGATGAATTTCCATCCTGCCAGATGCACAGCAGAAATTTATTGCTGTGAATGTTGCATTTGGGATGCAAGGAGAATGGTTCAGCAAGGTTGACCCACCATTTTCTGCTTTGTAGATTACTGTACAAAACCAGTTTACATTGCCAGTTACGATCTTGTACAGAGATGATTTCTGCTCTTGCCTGATAATCAGTTGAAGACTCGTCACAACTCAGGGTCTGCGTGCTTTCCGTCAATTCCGGAGACACCAGTTTTCCTTTTATCTAGATTTTTCTGAGCATCTGGTGATCTTTAGGGGTTCGAGTGTGTAAAGAGATCTCTTTGCGTTGCTAAGACACCCAAAAAAATCAGAGAAATCGAGTTTGTTGAAATTTTCCTAGACCGATATTAAGAACCTGAGAATTGGGTCGCACGAGTCATCTGTAACAGGAATTGGGTAAGGTAATTTTAACAATTCCCCAAAACAGCTAAATGATTACAAATTTGGTTAGACACTGTACAGCTACATTAGGTAGGCACTTTGGACAATATAAAATGCAATCTGATGACATTGAGGCTGAAAAAATATTACAAAAAGCAGATGAAAGAAAAGAAAGAAATGCCATAACAGAAAAATTACTGAGCACATAATCAGCAAAGTAAAACGATCATTTTAGTGTCAGCTAAAATCTGTCAATTTAAAAAAAACAACCCTCAGAATCTAATGGGAAAACGTATTTCATGTACCCTGACTGGTAATTGCTAAGTTTTTTTTACATTGGTTTAGCGTGGTTTAGTGCGAACGTTTATTGTATCAGATGCCAACTTAGATGACGCCCAACACAACTCACAAATGTTATACTTGAGCAACATGGTAACCCTTGCACTCACAAATTTACCAAAAGCAGAGTTTAATTAGGTGAATATCCAGTGAAACAAACGGGGCAATTTGTATGAACCTCAAACAAACGCGTTTTACGTACCTAGGTTGAAAGACACGAAGACTTTTAGCGCGAACGTTTATCGTATCAACTGCCAACTTAGGTGACGGTCACCACGGCAAATGTTATATTTGAATTACGTGATATCCGTTGCACTCGCAAATTTGCCAGAACTACTTTAACGAGACTTTAACCAGAGGAAATACTAGAGAAACTAATAGGACAGCTCGTATGAACAGAGAACAAACTTATTTCTCTGTACCCAGGGTGAAAGACACGAAGATTTTTTAGCGTGGATTAGTGCATATGTTTATCGTAACAGCTACCGACTTGATGACATCCAACGCGGTCAATGTTATTCTTGATCAACGTGGTAACCATTGCGTATAGATTTGCCAAAACATAAAAACTTTAATGAGGTGAAAAACTAATGGAGAAATAAATGTATTTCATGTACCTAGGGTGAAAGACATGAAGACTTTTTAACATGGTTTTACCATGAACGTTTATCATATCAGTTGCCGACTTAGGTGGCAGTCACTGCGGCGAATGTTATATTTGAATTACGTGGTATCCTTGCGTACGCATTTGCTGAAGAGGAAACACTTTAGTGAGGTGAAAAACCAGAGAAACCAATGGGGAAACGTATTTCATGTACCCAAAACGGAAGACATGAAGATTTTTTAGTTTGGGTTAGCGCAAACGCTGCTAGTAGAGGTCGGCAACACTTTCATGCTGAACGCGCTAGACCTCACCCAAGTATTCTGGTAACAGCTACGTACAAAATTGTTAATAGGAACCCACTGCATACACATTTTCTGTTGAAATAACAACAACAACAACAAAGAAGATGATGATAAATCGTAAGCTTCGTATCAAAAGTAAAAATAATAGTTGAATTGAAGAATTAACAACTGTTTTCAATTAATTTTAGGAAAGCACCCTTTTTTAATACTGGCAGTTAACCTGTTGTAGTGGAAATGTATAGAAAATGTTAGTACAAAGGCAGTCGCAATCGTTGGGTAACAGTGAACTACCTTCTATGTATTTGAACAATTAGCCACGTTGAGAACAAATAAAAAGCTTTTCGCTGTTCTCTGGCATGGTAACAGACCCAATAGTTGTATGTCGAGGACGTGATAATTCAGGACACTGTCATTTTAGTACCCCAGAAAAACATTTAGAATTAATGTTAAAATGTAAAAATAATGAATGTATGAATATCAACAATTTAGTAACAATTTCCATGAAAACCCTAATTTGACTGTGTCAATGAGAACATATGTGAAAACACCCCGGCATCAACCCACTGTCTTGTTAGCAGCCTTGCGAGTCTGCGTGTGAGTGCCGTGACAATAAACACCTCAGCTGTCATAGCATCATGGAACAACATTTAAAAGTCACATTAAAGAGCCTGAAAAACTGGTGATTGAAAAATAAACTCGTGTAGAATGTTACCTACATTGTGCAAAGTACGCTTGCCCTTAAAAAAGAGTAAACATTGAGAGACAAACATCAAACTGAGCAACCAGAACACAAAAATCACAAAGAGTATAAGAAAATTAAACATTCTTAGTGAGAAACTGTATTTATAAAAGTTTGCGATGTCAATTGTCAACCCTCTAAATCATTGGGTCAGAGTTGCCAGTAGTCAATTGAAACAATGCACCCATTATCAGAAAATTAAGAAAACAAACAATACACCTTGAAAGAAAGTTTTATTTAGAAGAAAGTGTAAAAGGGCTTGGAAAAAAATTTGGTTGCTCGAGAAACAATAGTTAATTAGTAATTAGGCAATCAAGTTGAGGGGGGTCAGGACAGGGATGCGTCCTCGCATGGCACCCTTGGCAAAACCAAGAATTATGAAATTAATATTTTCAGCCTCAGGACATCAGAACATGGCCACAATCACATGATTAATCAAGATGATGCCATTAGCCAGATGAGTGACCACACCCAGGAATGGAAACCCAATCAAAAAGTAATCAAACAGAACCTCCATCCTGAAGGAGACTCCCAAATCAAGGAAATTCAAAGTTGTCAAATTAAATAAAACGATAAGGGGTTCTCTCCACATTTTTATTTTTGGACCCGTATCAAATTGACTTCATATGAGCTTAAGGAGAAGAAATTGATACTGGTGTCCAATCCAAAAATAAAAATTTGGAGAAAACCCCTTATTTTGTTTATTTTTGAGAGCAACTGAAATTCAACTCATTCTATCGGCAACATCTTGCTGAATTTTCAAGATATTTACTTGATCTGTCTAAAACAGTAGATGTATAACTTGGCTAAGACAGTGTGTAAAAGATACACTGGTATATCTTGCGCATGCGCATTTAAGCATTATTTAGCAAAAATGCTTAAATTTCACCAAATATTTAATGTTTTTATATTCTGATTGCAGGTTGTTGTCTCTACTGTAAATTGTCAGTTTCCTGAAAATGCCATTGCATTGAGCTTAAAACCCCGCATGTTATGAACAAAAATCTTACGAAAACATTTCTATTTTTTTAAAGAAAGATTTATATCTCCATGAATATATGTGCTATTCTCATACAAATGGACACAGAAAAGTAAAAGAAGCCTCCTAATCATATGCTACAGCTTCAACATATTTCAAACATTATTTTTTACAGGGAGATCCCAAACATTATTTTTTTTGTTCAGTTTGTTGCTCGCCCCCATTTTTCCTTCGGAAAAAAACCTTCGCTGAAATATATGAGGTGTTATATGCTCTTTACACACCTAAAATTTCAGGATAATTTGTCAAGTATTTTTCTATATATTTGACAAAACGTCTAAAACTGAAAGTGTCTGGTCATTTTTGGCAATATACACTACATGAACAAAGGAGTTGGACACTTGTTGCTCTACCGTAAAGCCGCAAAAAGCTTCAATCAGTAGTCTGTAGGACCACACCGAGCTGCTATCACTGCCTCCACCCTACATGGCATACTGTCCACAAGTTTATGGTATGTGTCCACAGGTATTGGCCAACATTCCTCGAGGAGTGTCGTGGTCAGTTCCTGGACAGATGTAGGGCGAACCATCCTGGATCTCACACTTTGTTCCAATTCGTCCCAAAGATGTTTGATGGGGTTGACATCAGGACTCTGGGCGGGCCAATCCAGTTCTTCAATCCGCATCTCGTCAAACCAGTCGGATATAGATCTTGTTTTGTCGTGCTGGAAGAGGAACGGCCCGTCACCGAAGTGTTCCCACAGCGCTGGAAGTGCCCCGTTATCCAGAATGGTCCTGTAGCCATCAGCATTGAGGTTTCTCGTCCACCTTGATGAGCGGGCCCAGTCCAGTCCAGGAGAAACATCCCGGGTGTTCACAGGGGTGTCCCAACTCCTTTGATCATGTAGTGTAGTGTGATTATGTTTTAATAAATAATTATAATAAAAAAGATTGTTTAATTTAATTTTTTTAATTTTTGGTGCCTTTTATCTGAGTTTCTGGTGGCCTGATAATGATATTTAATATTTTATCCTAGTAGCTTGTCACTAGCACATTATTTTTAATATATTCATGGAAATCTAAAAAATTATAATGAATCCCGTTATTACAAATTTCTGAGAACCCAAAATTTTGTTTGCATTATCCAGAATTCGTATTTTACGGGAATGATTTGGTTTGGTTTGGCTGGTATTAATGTCTCTTTCAATTACGAAGGTCATATCAGGACGGCTTTATGGGACCACAAATTTTGCCTTGCAAGGCAGTCAGCAAACGACTACATGGGACCATCGACTTTACTTCCAAAGAAAGTGCATGATCTCAAGATTTTTGTCCTGAAAAAATCCTCGTCGTCCTCAGCCAGGACCGCATTCACGTCCTCAGACATCAGAGATGACCAAGCAATGACTGAGCCAGATCTCGGGAATGAAAAAAAAGTATTCACTGGGACGGGACCAGAGAAAGAATTCGTATTAAGCGGGAATTTGTATTAACCAGGTTTGTAATAACGGGGTTCGACTGTATTTTAATTTTAAACAGCGCAAACTTTGAGGGCTGTATACGAAATATTCATTACCCATATGAGAAAACTTCTGCGACCTGGATTCGAACCAGGAACTCCGACTATCATAATCGACGCCTCTACCAATTGGGTTATCGCAAACACCCGGACAGCTCTGCTGTCACAAGGTGTCTTAAAGACAACCAAGTTGTCAAAGTTGAAAGCCTAATGGGAGGCGGGCACCCGGCTTACAGAACGAGAATTTCTCCTATCCAACCATTAGAAAGTTTGATGAACTCACAGATAAATGATTAAATATAAACTGGAGATGACCATTACATCATGTTTGGAGGCCATTTACAGTTTATATTTAATTTAACACATATAAGTATTTTTAGTTGTACTGTATCGGATCTTTTATCTGGATAGCTCGGGATTTGGGATATTCTGGATAAGGAGTTTTTCTGTAAGTTGGTGCACTAAGCCTTAGAATAAACTGAATCAGTTCATCAAACTTTCGAAGAAGACCATGTAAGTAAATTGATGAACAATGGGATAGTTAAATTATACAGACATTACGTAGATGATACTCTAATGGAAGAAGAAGTAGACAAGGGGATAAACTTCTTGGATTTCCGAGTGACCAGAAACCACGAAAGAAGGATAACATTCAGCATCTACAGGAAGGATTTCACACAACCAATATAATCCCGTACGATTCCACACACCCAAGCAGGCATAAGACCGCGGCATTAAGTCACGGGTTTAGAAGGGCCCTATCTTATCCAACAACCGACAAAGCACGCCAATACGAAATGGCCACGATTCACCAGTTGGCTAAGGAGAACAAATTCCCCAGAATGGTCGTCAATGACATCCTCAAAGAAACAAAAAGGGCACTATCGAACACAGAACAAGGACAACAGGCCAGACCCACGGACTACGCCACCTTTACATATTTGGAGAAGGCACCTACTGACTAGCAAACATATTCCGCGAGCAAGGCATTTGGATAGCATTCCGAACATGCAATAATTCCAAGCGCGTACTAAACCCGACGAAAAAAAAACATGGAGACGACCCATACCAAGGTTCAGGCGTATATAAGCTGCTGTGCCCGGACTACAAAGCCTTCTACATCGGATCCACGTCCCGGTCCTTTTACGAAAGATTTCGTGAGTATAGGAGGACGTGGGTCAATCGAGATGGGAGATCGACATTCGCGGACCACCTGATCCCAGCAAAACATTCAATGGTAGACATCGACGCCTGTATGAACAAACTCTGGAGATGGTAGGATACAAAGTACTTATACACGAGGAGATGGAGATAAGGAGATCAAAACGTTCGAACAACACCCTCGTCAACAACCAAACAGCTATCGAGATAGACTGCCTCATAGATTTCCTAACTGGACTAGACGACAGGAAGAGCTCTACCTCAGCTCGGCGCATCAGATGGGCCTTCCATTAGGTCCGCGAAATAAAGCGCTAAGTTAAAAATTGTTCAGCGTCTGTACCAAGATAGATTTCCGGAAGTGACGTTACGAAACTTTAAAGCGCTATAACTTTTAAGCGGAGCCTCAAGTCGAAAAATGCGAGTAGACTTTTTTACTCAGAGTTTCATCCTCTACATATCCGTAAATTTGTGAAACGTCGTCCATTTACACACAGTATAAGGGGCACTGTTTTCCAGTTTTTCCTTGTAACATTGTTAGCTTCTGACGATGACGCGTAAGGCAATAAAAATTTTGTTCCCGTAACACTGTGGTTGTTCCTGTTTATTAATTATATCGTGATACCTGGTCATGGTTTTCATCAATGATCATAAGACTTAGTGCTTCAAGCTATGAAATAAAAACAATTATCCAGAATATCTCAAGTCCTAGGCATTCCGGAAAAAAGATCCAATATTGTATATGAAAATACACTACACGATCAAAGGAGTTGGGACACCCCTGTGAACACCTGGGGTTTTTCTCCTGGACTGGACTGGGCCCGCTCATCAAGGTGGACGGAAACATTCTGGATAACGGGGCACTTCCAGCGCTGTGGGAACACTTCGGTGACGGGCCGTTCCTCTTCCAGCACGACAATGCGCCTTGCCACAAAGCAAGATCCATATCCGACTGGTTTGACGAGATGCGGGTTGAAGAACTAGATTGGCCCGCCCAGAGTCCTGATCTCAACCCCATCGAACATCTTTGGGACGAATTGGAACGACGTGTGAGATCCAGGATGGTTCGCCCTACATCTGTTCAGGAACTGACCACGACACTCCTCAAGGAATGGAGGTCAATACATGTGGACACATACCGTAAACTTGTGGACAGTATACCATGTAGGGTGGAGGCAGTGATAGCAGTTCGGGGTGGTCCTACACACTACTGATTGAAGCTTTTTGCGGCTTTACGGTAGAGCAACAGGTGTCCCAACTCCTTTGATCATGTAGTGTACAATAGTAACTACATTATGGGCTAATGTTTTTAAGAAGAGAATTGAAGAGAAATACTTCTTTGTTGTTAAGATATTTTCCTTTTTCTTTTCAGTTTTTCCCATTCAAATTTTCTTCTTTCAATGATTTTTTGTTTGTTTAAGAATTGCATTAATATGATAATATATTCTCTTTTACATAGCCGAAGCAAATACATGAATACAATTTCAGTCCAAAGAATTATTGCTTTCCGAATCATGCACATAAAATAAAGAAGCTTCCCTGTTGAATAAAATTTTAAATTTTAAATTTTATTCATATTCATATCAATAGCATGTAAAAGAAGGGAAATAAATCAATAACAAGAAGCATTTCAATGATAACTGTGATAAATATTTTATGAAACATTATCTAAAAAATTTCAATGAAGTTCTATGCATTATAGAAATTTTGATAAACAAGTTCAGATTTTCCTAAACATGTATGTTTTAAACTTTCAATGTGAGCTTTGTGTTCATGGCTTTCAGAATATTGATAAAAGCAAACAAAATGCTATATTTTTTAAAGTTATTTCCAATCTGTTTCCTGCCGTCGGTGGAAATCTGTTCTTATAGCCAATATGCACGACTTCTTCATTACAGGCGTGTCGCTATAACCGATAAATTTTTTTTTAATGTGGTTTCCTAAACTAAGAGAAAAATCTGGTCATTATAAACGACTTGGACTGTTTTTAAGAATTTTAAGACCGGCATAGCAGGTGGCATATGCGACTCTAAATCAAGATTTTGGATATGCTTTCGCATAGACATATGTCTGTTTTCATCCGACGGAAGGAAGGGTTCAGCAAGCAGCTACCAATATCATCAAATAAGATGACTTTGCCTCCTCATTTTCAAAGGTTTCGAGACAATAAAAACATCATAAGAAGATTTAAAGTACAAAAGGGTATGTTAAGAATATTTTATTTTCATGTTTATTGAATTAGATATTGCCCTCTGCAATATTCGTTGTGTAATTCGCATCCTTTACCATATTAAAGTGCAGAAACAAAGAAAAGAGATTGATTGATATGGCATCAGTATGTATTTATTACTAACTATATAAAAAATTATTAATATTCTGAGTTACAGACCAAGAAAAAGAATCAGCATCTGAGAAATTATTAGAAATTCCAGGAATGAAGAATATCGTTCGATCGCAAAAAAGTATTGTCTACAAATCGACCTGGGGAGCAATTTTGCTATGCAGTCTTTTATTATGTACTTACCAAATAAGTACGCGACTCATGTTATATTTGAGTCACCCTATTTCATCATATACAACAATCTCAAGAAATGACAGCATCAAATTTCCATCATTTACCCTTTGTCCTGGCTTTTTTAATTATGCTGACTTATCAGAAATCAGGGAAGAAATTGCACAACAGACAAACAGACCCGGGCATTGCAGTGTCCAATTTATAGATTTATTTAAGTATGGCCGGAATGTTTCAGAAATTTGGAGGAACATGAATATCAATCGTTTATTAACCCGTTTTGGAATATACTCAGTAAGTTTAAACCGTTTTAAAGTCAAACATAACATATTTTTAAATTACAATCATTATTCTGAACAGAAAACTACAACCAATGTCATTGTTTTAATTGTCATAAGCAAAGCACTCTTGAATCTAATGCAGTAAAATTGGCTAATCACACAACATCTACTGAGGTCCACATTTACGGAACATGTACAAAAGTGAAAATAGGTAAAGAAAAATTTAAAAGCTGTACTCCTCTACCAAAAATTTATTGGGCACCCCCGACAAGAGATTAATGGACTAGCGGTTTGGTGGACTCGTATACTCCAGGTTGGACATTGAACTCGCAGCCATATTGTAATACTCTGGACAATGAAATGCGCCCAATATTCTGTACTGTTATTACAGAATGGATCACTGTTACTTCCAAGATGACAATGTCAGATGTTATGCGCTGCTGCTACCAAGTGGTGATATGAAGAGGATGCTTAGATTATACTGCACAGAGCTTCAATCTCATCCCATTGTACATCTGTGGGACAAGTTAGAATTATGGGTAAAGCCTCAGGAGCAGCGGCCTACTTACATTTCCACCTGTGTGAGATTTTCCAAAAGGAATGGCGGAAAATCCTCCACAACTTAATTTACCACAATATATCTCAAAGGATGGCTGTTGGTATACCGAATATATCGCAAGAAGTGGCATCACTAGATTTTAACATACCAAAAATTTCAAACAAACATTTCCTGTACGTGCCCAAAAACTTTTTGGTAGATAGTGCATATTTTTATGTTTAATTTATGCTCTATTCAAAATTATTCATCTCGAATTTATGATCTTTATTTTATTTGTCCTAATCCTGTTCTAAAACCAGGAACACTAAAAATTACAAATTTAGCATGACTCTCTACCATAGTGGATTGGTGGAATGAATCAAGCATACGAGAAACTGTTATATATGCAGATTAATGTTATATGAGCCCCAGTACTTTTGAGTTATATTCATGACTCACTATCTCAATATACACTGTCATATCAATGAATTATGACCAGCACCCCTTCAAGGCACACCCATGGTTCGCCCCAACAGCGATTACACATTGCAGAATTTGTATAACAGGCTGAGAAAGCTTTAAAGCTGGTGCATCAAACGGCAGGTGCACGAGCCTCAAGATCGGTAAACGTCCCGATTTAACGGACATCCAAAAGGGATGATGATAGGCTATCGCAGCGAGGGTGGCACCATCTCCAAAACGGCGCGATTTGTGAACTGTTCACGGTCCGCTGTAGTGAAGGTGTACAAAGAGTGGACAGCAGGGACAGAAATCGTGTCCCAACGCCATTACTTTAAAGGGTCACGAGCCATCGACCAACGGGGTGAGCAGCGCCTACGACAACTCGTAAAATGTGACAGGAGACCCACAGTCCATCAACTGACCACCAGATTCAACGGTGGTGCCAACAGACGTGTATCCGACATTACGTATAAAGCACCCTGTTACGGATGGGCCTGAACAGTCGACGCATGGTTGCTGCACCCATGTTGACCAGGGGTCATCGTCAACGACGCCTAGACTTTGCACGGGAGCACAGCCATTTGACCACGGACGAGTGGGCTAAGGTCGCCTTCTCCGAAGAGTCAAGGTTTTTGCTCCATAGGATTGAAGGGCAATGGCGAGTGCGTCGTGAACGCCATGAAAAGAGACTGCAGGAGGCTATTGTGGGCCGGAAATAGGCTGGTGAGGGTTGTGTGCATGTGCGGGGGATCTTCTACTGGGAACAGCTAGGTCCACTGATCCGTCTAGAGCTATCTGTCAATCGTAGCGGACCAGGTGCACCCGTACATGCTCACGATGTTCCGCCAATGTGATGGTGTGTTCCAGCAGGACAATGCACCCTGCCACAAGGCACGTCTACTTCTGGATTGGTTTGAGGAACACTCTACTGACTTTCGAGTGCTCCCTTGGCCTGCTAATTCGCCAGACATCGATCCAATTGAACATTTGTGGGAGCACTTGATCGCCATGTACGGCAGCTGGATCCCCCATCTATGACTCTCGAAGCTCTGTGGACAGCGCTTCAAGCAGAATGGACTGCCTAGCAGCAGTTATAGCGACGATGTGTGGCTACTCCCATTACTAAGCGGTTGGTCATAATTCAGTGATATGACAGTGTATGCCTTCCACGTTACACAATGTAAACCTCAATGAGCACATAAATACACTTAGGTTTAAGACGTTCAGCTTGAGAGTAAAGTAAACTTCACTTATAGTTTTCTAGAAATTAGCTACAAATGAATACTAATGACGGGTTGCACCAATGTTAGTTAAAACTATTGTAACATTTGGTGGTTAACAACTGGTTAAGTCCTTTAACCAGCAGACGTTGCAGGAACCCTAGCTACTGTCTCGGTTAGCTAAATGGATGGAATATGAGTAAAGAGGGAGTGATTGGATCGTTTTGCTCCAACAACAACTTTTGATAATTAGCCGTATTTTCGCAAATATATCCCGCATGTATTATACACGCTTTTATATCCTGGGAAGGAGAGTGCGTGATATTTAAGGGTGTGAGTTTTACAAAGATTTTTAATATGAATAACATAAATGCCATATTATTTAGCTTATGTCTCGTTTTCTTTTCATATACAGAAAAATAGCAGATATGGAATCTTTCAAGCTAAATACTTATCAGAGCAAAAAAAGCGACTTGCATCAAGATTTCGAATAATAAAAAGTTATAATAATAATAAAATACCAGAATACAGGGTCTTTATAATTAAAGTTCCATTTTGACATGGCCATAAAAAAAAACTACTTGACCAAAAGCTATAATACTTGGTAATACGAGGCTCGTCCAGAAAGTAAGTTCCGTTCGGTAATAAAAACAAAACTACTACATATATATTCAAAATTTTTTCTTTACCAGATTCTATGTACCTTTAACTATTTTTCCACATAGTTTCCAAGTTTATTTAAACACTTGTCATAGCGCTCAATGTACTTCCCCATGATCATTTCGTAGAAGCTGCCGCCGGCGAAGAAAGTCACGCATTTTTCACTGTTCTTAGTCGCTGAAATGCATGCTGCCGATGAACTCCTTTAGCTCCCGAAACAGGTGGTAGTCACTGGACGCGAGGTCGGGACTGTAAGGGGGGTGGTCAAGTTGTTCCCAACTAATCAGATCTTTTGTTTGGGAACAACTTGACCACCCGCCTTACAGTCCAGACCTCGCATCCAGTGGCTACCACCAGTTCTGGGATCTAAAGGAGATCATCGGCAGCATGCATTTCAACAACGATGAACAAGTGAAAACTGCGTGACTTTCTTCACCGGCGGCAGCTTCTACGAAGTGATCATGGGGAAGTACATTGAGCGCTATGATAAGTGCTTAAATAAACTTGGAAACTATGTGGAAAAATAGTTAAAGGTACATAGAATCTGGTAAAGAAAAAATTTTGAATATAGATGTAGTAGTTTTGTTTTTATTACCGAACGGAACTTACTTTCTGGACGAGCCTCGTATTATACAGGAGGACATGGGAAGTTCATACCAACCAAAAAAAAATTAGTTCAAAAGGTCACCACCAGCATGGAATGGCGCTCTATGCAATATTCGTATACGAAATTAGACACGAAGACACAGGGGGGGGGGGGCATGAACTTCCCATGCCCTCTTGTATAATATTACCAAGTATTATAGCTTTTGGTCCAGTAATTATTTTTTATGGCCATGTAAAAATGGAACTTTAATAATACAGACCCTGTATAATACTGACATCTCTGTATATTGAAAGTCATATTTTACTGGTGTATATAAATTAAACTGGCAATAAATATTTTATTAATTTGAATTAAATTCAGTGTTTGAAATAATAAATGCATATTTGTTTAATTTTCGTCTTCTGATTTAAATCATTTTTTTGAACTTTTTTGAGACTTAGGTATTGTATACCTCTTGGTGTATACAAGGGTGTGGGTTGAATTTTTTACATAAAATTGGAAATTTACAGGCTATATAGAGGATCGGGATATATTCGCGAAAACAAGGTATCTGAATAGTTAGTCAATTAGCAGTTTGATAATTGGCTTATCCAGATAGCTGTTTGATAATTAGCTTATCCAAATAGCTATTTGAAAATTAGCTAATTCAAATAGTTTATCTGATTTGAGGCCGGGGGCATAAATTAAAGCCAGGCTCAATTTCAAGTCGGGTATTTATCTAAAAATTTCAGCTGAAAGCTAGTCTCATATTAAGGCCCCATCTATTGGATGGTAATAATAAAGCTGTCATTTCCAGCGATTCCGATACAGAGGACAATAATAATTACTTGCAAATTTCTGTAGTTAAAGTAAAACTTTCAAATTTCGTTTATAATAAATTTTCTTTCACTAAGTTAGGTGTCAAAATTTTTGGGAATTGCCCTCAATGCGGGGTCTTGAGTAGAAGTTTGTCTCGATTAATGGTCAGGGGGGAGGGGGGTAAAGATCGTTTTTACAAATAGAAGCCCGGGCCTGAAATCGAGCTTTTACGTTATCCAAATAGCTTATCCAGTTAGCTGTTTAAATTAGCTTATCCTATTAGGATAGTTTAAACTGTCGTCATCCAGCGGTTAAGTTTAAAATCTGGTCCTAAGTATGCTTGGTGCAATGGGGAAAAAAATTTAACCGGGACTTTAACAAATAGTTATTTTTAACTGACGTTGGTGCAGCCGGCCCTAAATCACCTAATGAATACTAATTAGATGCATTCTGAAAAAAAAACAAGACCTCTTGTCCACAAGGATTTACTGTTTTTGCAATTATTGATACTGACAAGGTTAACCTTCAAACGTTTTTAAATTCACTTAATAACCACTACCGACTATACTCTTTACTGAAATCCCTTTCCTCGATTTAAAAATTATAATGCTTAAACCCTTATTCTACTATTTAAAATAATGATCACTATTAGATTACGCTGCATGGACCTTAAACCTTCCTGAAATTAATGAAGGCTTCAAATATTAATTTTTGTTATTTCCTTGGGCAATAAAGAACTAAATTTTATCCTTATTATTTTAACAGATGAGCTCCTTCCATATAGAGGTAAAGATACTGTTTTTTTGGTTAATACAGATGACTTTAATGCTACTCTGTTTTGTGATGCACGACAAGGTTTTCGAGTGAGCATCAAATCCATTTAAAAATTCGATTCGAACCTAGTTTATTTTCATTAAAAACCAAGATAAGAATATTTTGATACGTATTTATAGTTGTTTGTGCATGAAGATCATGAAGACATGAGTTTCGATCCATATCAAGTAATAGTCTCGGAATTTTATAAAACTACAACACTTGGCATATCTGTACGACAGGTAATTCATATTTTTCTCTTGTTTATCAATTCATTTTTAAAGATATCTTTACATTCATGACCATTGCTTTAATTAAAATTTGTAAATGATAATAATGAATGGAAGCAGAAAGTAGAGAAAGTTCAAGGCTTATACAGGGTGTCCCTAAAACTGTACAAACCCATTGAATGATTATAATTTAACATAGGAATCGCTTGCAGCACCCATTCATGAGGTGTTTGGTGACGAAGAGAAGTTTATTTTGGATTTTAAAACGTTTTTTGTTTTTTTGTTTAGCAAGATTGAGATGTGAGGGCATATGCTGTGGAAGATCTACAGAATTGATGGACTGGGCAAAGAGGTAGCATTCAATTCCCACCTATGTTAACCCGAGCTCAAACCTCTAACTTTTAAATGAGATAACATTACAACGATAAGGTTTACAATGTAACATTTGAAATAATGGTGACGGATATATCATTTTTAATTACATACATTTTTATATGTGACACATTGTATAACTGTGGCAGCCGCTCAATCAGAGCAAAGCACAACAATCCCAAATTAAGCAGAATCCAGCTTTTCAGCATATAATCAGTTGCATATAGAACAACAAAGTATGGAATAGGGTACATTTTCTTAAAGGACAACTCCAGCCTAATATACAACTTTAATATACGAGGCATGTTTTTTAAGTAAGTACCGTTTTGGAATTAAAAAAAGACGTGCAAAGATATCGCAATAATTTTATTTTTACATGAAAGCCTGTACCTTAATCTACTTTTCTACATAATTTCCGTGAATATTGAGGCACTTGTCATAATGTGGCACCAGTTTTTGAATACCCTCCTCATAAAATTCTGCCGCCTGACTTGTTAACCACTGTATCACAAATGTTTTGACTTCGTTATCGTCTTGAAGACGCTGACCACCCAGGTGTTTCTTCAAGTGCATGAACAAATGGTAGTCGCTGGGCGCCAGATCAGGGCTGTATGGAGGATGATCTAGAGTTTCCCATTTAAAAGATTTGATGAGATCTTTGGTCCGATTAGCCACATGTGGACGGGCATTGTCATGCAGCAAAACGATACCCTTACTCAACTTGCCACGTCTTTTGTTCTGGATTGCACGACGCAGATTGTTCAATGTCTCACAATAAGACGCTGCATTGATTGTCTCATTACGAGGCAGAAAGTCCACTAGCAATACTCCTTTTCTGTCCCAAAAAACTGTGCACATGATTTTCCGGGCAGAAATTTTTTGCTTAAACTTCACTTTTTTGGGTGATGATGAATGTCGCCATTCCATGGATTGTTGTTTCGATTCTGGTGTGATGTAGGCCACCCATGTTTCGTCACCAGTAACAATTTGGTCTAAAAAATCTTCACCTTCATTGTGGTACCGCTCAAGGAAAGTCAATGCACTGCCTAAACGTTGGGTTTTGTGCAAATCCGTCAACATTTTTGGAACCCAACGTGAACACAATTTCCGGTAATTCAAGTTCTCGGTCACAATGCGATACAATACACTACGAGAATATTGAGGAAAGCAGTCGCACAATGATGAAATTGTAAAGCGTCTGTTTTCTCTCACCTTTTCGTCCACTTTCTGCACCAAATCTTCATTAACGACCGAAGGACGCCCACTCCGTTCTTCATCATGCACATTTGTGCGGCCATCTTTAAATGCTCTCACCCATTTCCTTACCATTCCATCACTCATAATGTTTTGTCCGTACACTTCACAGATCTCACGATGAATATCGATCGGTTTTACGCCTTTAGCACTAAGAAATCGTATAACAGCCCGTACTTCACAATCGGCGGGACTCACGATTGTCGGAGGCATCTTAAACACTCAGTAAACAACGTACACAATGAAGAATCAGACTGTAATGGCGTCAGTGCGTAGACAAGAGATGTAGTTAACCAGCGCGCATGCGCGGAACGCCGACCGTAGCGCTGCGGCGGCGGAATCGCAAAACGGTACTTACTTAAAAAACATGCCTCGTATATGCAAATAACCTAGGCTTTACAGAACGCGAGCTATTAACTTGTTGATCTTGGTGACGGCATTTTTATTTGTTCATTTCTCAGTTAGCATTCAGATTCGGACCCATGTTCATATGAACCTTTTTGCTTAGAATCACCCATACTATCTCCCCTAGTAGTTTGTACAATGAATTCTAAATCACCCTGTACATCAAATAAAATTCCTGTGTAGGAGGTTTCAAACACAGGCAATCGAGCCTTAGAATAGCTTCAGTTCCCTTCTAACGCCGGTTGATACCAGCTTGAGCATAAACCCTTTGATTTTACTTCATAGATCACTATAGGCATTTCAGACAAGTTTTTTTTTAATACTGCAAACCGATAAATAAATAAAACAAATTATTGAATCAATTTTTCTTCCTTAGTTTCAAAAAAGTTTCATTTGCCTACGCAAGATAATGTTCATGATTTTAAAATACACCTCCAGATATGTTAATATAATAAACATTTTAATATTTACAGTATAAAACTCTTCATTCATCGAATTCGCCATGCTCTTCTAAAGAACAATACAGGAAATGTAAATATCATTGTCTGGAAAAAGCATTCCAAGAGCTAAATATGTGCAAGTAATAACTTTAAACTTCTAAGCAGTTTATTTCATAAACACAGATATTCACTACTTTGAGAAACAGATTTCCTTTTAAAGTTCTTGTTTCTTCTATTTCTAGCATGCCTTATTTGCAAATGGAAACACTGAAAGAATGTAATTCATCAGAAGATGTCCTCGACGCATGGATGGCATTTTTTAAAGTAGCTTCAACAATAAATTTTTTCAAAACATGCAACTGTTTCCCAAAATGTGAGGGTATTACATATAACGTTGGCTTGGATTTTACATTGAGAACAAAGTCTTCAAAATCAATGTTGACCATTTCGTTTGATGATAATGTTATTACTGATATTGAAGAGTATTATTCATATACTTTTGTTGCTTTTCTTTGCGATGTTGGTGGCAATTTAGGGCTTTATTTAGGTTTATGCATCCCAACTATTTTAGATGTTTTTGAATCAACTCTCTCATTAATTCTAAACCTTAAATGTTTCTCTTGTGGTAATTAATGAGTAACTGGTCAACTTGGGAAAAAAAACGAGTTGATCATGATGTAGCTTACATGGTTTTATATTATAGTGAACACTTACTCATACTTTGAATAATCAAGTGTTTTTCACAAAGCTATCCGTATATTAAAATCGATTCTTTAATGTTATTTGTAATATCATATTTATCTAATATCAGCAATAATTATGAATGTACATAACCATTTGAATAAACGACCTACTGGATATTAACGACTTGTTCATTTAGCTGATTTCCATTGTTGATTCAGACAGACAAAAAAATTTTTTAAAAATTCCCGATCTCTACCAGGAAATTTCAAGCATTTTTTCTACCTGAATTGAATAATGAATATTCTGTTAAATAAATTGTTCTCATTTTATTTTTATGATATTTTAAATATTATAACAACAGTCAACATTTACTCAAGATATATTGATATTTCTAATCATATCCTACAATCCTTTGTCATTCTATGGTTCTAATTTTACAAATAATTATCTTATGAATTTCTAATTTCGTTAGTATCCTGTATAGCATGAATTTTCTTTGAGCATCGAGAAGTTGACAAGGACTCAAGGAAACTACTAATCCACAACAAAAGTTTATTCATACGCTGACGAAGGCAGCTTGGCTGCCGAAATGCGCATTCGTATGAATAAACTTTTGTTGTGGATTAGTATACTACTGTTTATAAAAATCGCAACACCCTGATAGAATGGTCTAATCCATATGCAATTTGCAATATTTGCATACAATGGGTCGGAGTATAAATGATTAGATTTTCAGAGTAATTGCTTGAAAGAACACCATGCCTCGACGACGACGAAGGGTACCATATCAACAGCTGACAGACTTTGAAAGAGGACGCATAATTGGTCTGCGTGAAACGGGATGGTCGTATCGTGACATTGCTGCTCGTGTAGGACGTAATGCAACGACAATTATGCGTGCATGGAGGCAGTGGAGCGAAGAGAACAGGGCACACCGAAGACCAGGCTCAGGAAGACCCAGCATCCTTCCAGAATGCATCCTGCAGCGTCATTCAGGGCAAACGCCAGGGGTGATGGTGTGGGGTGCAATCAGTTACCATGGCCGTTCCCGTCTGATCAGTATCCACGGCAATCTGAACAGTGACCGGTACATCAGGGAAGTTGTGCAACCCGAGGTCATCCCATTCCTGCAGAACCTTCCAGGCGCTGTATTCCAACAGGACAATGCCCGACCGCATGTGGCCAGAAATGTCCTCGCCTTTTTCCAAGCACATCAGACGCCCTTGTTCCCCTGGCCTGCTCGTTCACCAGACATGTCCCCAATCGAACATGTGTGGGACAGGGTTGCTCATCGATTGGCTCGTCAGACTCCTGCAGCAGCAACTGTGGATGAACTGTATACCCGTGTAGACAGAGCATGGCAGGACATTCCCCAGGCCCTTATTCAGAGCTTGTTTGACTCAATGCCACGACGTTTAGAGGCTGTAATTGCATCCCACGGTGGTTTCACCGACAATAATGTGACAATATAACGCATTGTATTGACCTGAAAATCTAATGGTTTCTTTTCTGACTCATGATATGCAAATGCTCCAAATTTAATGCAGATTGGGCTATTCCATCAGGGTGTTGCGATTTTTATAAACAGTAGTGTAGTTTCCTTGAGTCCTTGTTAGTCTTTGTCCACAGTTTCTGGCTCCAATTCTCTCTATCGAGAAGTTGCATTACTTTAGCAGCACCTCAAACTATCAAACTTTTGTTTTATTTAATTCAAATTGAATAAATTAAAAATTAAAACTAAATTGGCGTGTTCATTATAAATTTTGTTTAATATGAATTTTTCGTCCCATGATTAATGCAATGGATTAATTTTTACATAACCACAAATT
>JAHWFO010070450.1:0-10125 GCA_023313115.1 Rhysida immarginata | reverse complement strand
AAAAATAGGGGAAACTATTTAAGATTTCAAAGTATCCCCCCCCCCCCCAACTGAAGAATTTCCCCCACGAAATAACTCACTATTGATGACGGACATTTTTTCGTACAACGCTTAATTTTTTTCGTTGCTCGAGCTCAAATTCGAAGAAATTTTGATTCATCTGAAAGTTAATACACAGCTAAAATGAGCACATGAAAAACGTTTAGGATTAATAAACCATTAAGAAATGACATAACCAAGTACCGAAAGACTAAACTAAACCATTCGCGAAACCATACTTTTCAACTGTGCTATGTTGACATTGAAAGTTTCTAATGGACCATAATGATACCATTAAACCACGTACCTTTGAACAAATTTGAACTATCATTAACTTTATGTTGTATTCATTATTACACATCATTCCAAATTGTTTGATATATTGCATGCCATATCTTAGCATTGAAAGTTCCAATGAACCATAATGGTTTCACTAAACCAGGCACCTTTAATCCTATTTTCACTCACGATAACTTAAAGTTTATTCATTCATGACACATTATACCAAGTTATTTGATATATTACATGCGATATTTTAGCATTGAAAGTTCCAATGAGCCATAATTGTTCACCTAACCAGGTGCCTTTGATCCTATTTCGACTATCAATAATTTGACGTTACATTCATTCATGACACGTCATTCCAAATTGTTTGATATATTACATTCCATATCTTAGAATTGAGAGTTCCATTAAACCATAATGTTTCCACTAAACCAGGCATCTTTGATCCTATTTCGACTGTTCATAATTTGACGTTATATTCAATCATGACACCTCATTCCAAGTTATTTGATAATATTGCATGCCATATTGTAGCTTTGAAAGTTCCAATGAACCATCATGGTTCCACTAAACCAGGTGCTTTGGAACCAATTTCTACTATCATTAATTTAAGGTTGTAGTCATTCATTCCGCATCATTCCAAGTTGTTTCATATATTAAATGCCGTATCTTAGCATTAAAAGTTTCCAACGGGCCACAATGATACCATTAAACCACGTACCTTTGAATTAATTTGAATTATCATTAATTTTACGTTGTATTCATCTTTACACATCATTTCAAGTTGGAAATGACCATAGCAGTTGAAAAGGACGTTAATACCAAACAAATCAAACCAACTAACCAATCAAGTTGTTTGATATAGTACATGCAATATTTTAGAATTGAAAGTTCCAATGAACCATAATGGTTCCACTAAACCAGGTGCCTTTGATCCAAATTCGACTATCATTAACTTTACACATTATTCACGCCACATCATTCCAAGTTGTTGATATACAGGGCGGCGAACATAACTTCCTGATTTCAAAACGCAAAAAACCCATTTTGTTTTATATCTTTCATTTATAATTTAGGTACATATTTAAAGTTTTGTTTTAGACAGTCTTGAAAATCATATGAGGTAGATGACGCTCTTCCTGGTCCATACACTGAATAAGCCGATTTCTGGCGTTGCTCATTGCATGGGGTATCGGCAGTTTCTGCCCGGTTGTTGGCTTTCAGGTCTTGCAGGGTTCTTGGACGGTTAACATAACCGCGGCATTTAAAAAAAAACAACATAAAAAGCGCAAAGGGTCAAATAGGGGGAGCGGTTTGGCCATTCCAAATCGCCCATTAATGAGATGAGGTACTCCGGGAAGTGTTCCATCAAAATAGCCATTGATGCGTTTGAAGTGTGAGCCGTTGCTACGTCCAGTTGGAACCAAGTGACCCCTAAGTTCAATTCATGAAGTCGTGTAAAAAATTTCCTCCAACATGTTCACATACTGGTCTGAATTCACTGTCACTGTTACCTCATTTTCTTCGACAAACCAGGACCATTAACCCCAGCTGAGGAAATTGCACACACCACTGTGACTTTAGATAAATGCAAAGGCGTTTGATGCAATTCTTGGGGGTTGTTGTCGGTCCAGTAGCGCATGTTAAGTTAAAATGGGCTTCATCACTGAAAAAAACAATTGTGTCCTCAGGAATGTTTTTGAGAAGTACCTCACATGATTTCCCCCGGAAATTGAAGTCGCATTCGGAGAGTTCCTGCACTATCGCCAGCTTGTAACGATGGTAATGGAGGTCATCGTGAAGAATTGACCTCATTGAACGATCGGAAAGTCCAAGGGCAAACGCATGTTTGCGCGCAGAATGCCATGGGGATCGCAAGATTGAAGCTCTCACTGCCTCAATGTTCGCACGTGTGATCTGATTGGCCAAGGGGATCCAGATCTTCGTCTTGTCGTACTCGATGTTTGTCTGAACGTAGTGACCCATGTAGCAACTTATTTTCCGTCCTGAACACGGCCCAACGGGGTATACTGAACCACCGTCGAAAGGCGCGCTGGGTTGCCATCACAGATGAACCGTTCGAAAAACAGGCCTCTGCAGCAAACGCTCGCACTTCTCTGTTCCGACGCATCATGGTGACTGAACTGGAAGAGGACAAAACTTTAGAACTACGCGTGTGGAATAAGACTACTCCTGTCCCGCTGCAGCCGTTACAGCCTGAATTGTGCACATTTCAAAAAAGAAGGTTACATTGCCCCACCGTGTATTACATGCACCATGTGCCTTTTAACCAATTTTAACTATCAAGTATTTTGCGTTATGTTAATTTATAACATATCATTCCAAGGTGTTTGATATATTACATGCCATATTTTAGCACTGAAAGTTCCAATGAACACAATGGTTCCACTAAACCAGGTTACTTGAAACCAATTTGGACTATCATTAATTTTACGTTATATTCATTCATGGCACCTCATTCCAAGTTGTTTGATATATTACATGCCATTTCTTAGCATTGAAAGTTCCAATGAACCATTATGGTTCCACTAAACCAGGCGCCTTTGATCCTATATCGACTATCAATAATCTGACTTTATATTCATTCCTGATAGATCATTCCAAGTTGTTTGATATAAAACATGCCATATCTTAGCATTTAAAGTTCCAGTGAACCATAATGGTACCATTAAAGCAGGTGCCTTCGAACCAATTCGACTAACATTAATTTTATGTTGTAGTCATTCATTACACACCATTCCAAGTTGTTTCATATATAACATGCCATATCTCAGAATTGAATATCCCAATGAACCATAATGGTTCCACTAAACCAGGTGCATTTAAAACAGTTTCAACTATCAATAATTTTACGTTGTATTCATTTATGACACGTCATTCCATGTTGTTTGATATATAACATGTCTTATCTTAGTATTCAAACTTACAATGAACCATAATGATACCATTAAACCACGTAGCATTGAACCAACTTGGATTATCATTACGATATATAAACTCATGACGCATCATTCGAAGTGTTTTGATATATTACATGCCACATATTAGCATAGAAAGTTTCAATGAACCACAATGGTTCCACTAAATCCCAGGTGCTTTTCAAACAATTTACACTATCAATAATTTTAATTTAAATTCATTCATGACACGTATTCCAAGTTGTTTGATATACAGGGTGCCGAAAAGTCTGGTAACATGGCAGATATCTTGGAAATTAAGCGTTGTACGAAAAAATGTCCGTCATCAATAGTGAGTTATTTCGTGGGGGAAATTCTTCAGTTGGGGGGGGGGGGATACTTTGAAATCTTAAATAGTTTCCCCTATTTTTAATCTTATATTCAGATTGTACACAATTTTCAAGAAATGTTTTATTCTTGCTGTTTTTTTAATTGATCCAACCGTTTAGGAGACAGAGGCCCTGAAAGTGTAAAACTTACAAAGTTTTGAACCCAATTTTATCGATGAAGTCAAAGAGATAGGGAGCGTGTCTTACAAACATTCCTATTCTAATTTTTCACGTGTTTAAGAATCCGAAGTCAGAATTTCAAAAATACAATATTTATCAATAAATACTTACAGACTCTGCCTCCATAGGACTCCTGCCCCCAAGACTTTGCTTGTGCACTAAAAATTTTGAATTTCTGAAATTTGATTTCGGATTCTTAAAGACCTTCAAAAAGTAGAATAGGAATGTCTTCAAGACCCACTCTCTATCTCTTTGTCTTCATTGATAAAATTGGGTTCAGAACTTTAAAAGTTCCAATACGCAGAATGATTATACACAGTAGGAAAGTTCGGACCAAAAATCGATAACTTTTTTGTTACTAAAGAAAGAGTGTTAAAATCTTGCACAAACATAAAATAGTATATGATGCTTCTAATGAATTGCTTTTTATTAGAATTTTTCGTAATACAAAATTTTTATAAAATAAATAAAAATCTACGAACTGGTACTGCTCTAACCAGCCCTAAGGACATGTAAATAGCGTTAATGCTTCCATGTCCACAGTGGCGCAATTGGTTGGCGCGTCTGCACGGTGAGCAGGTTCCTGGTTCGAACCGAGGCTGTGGAATTTTCTTTCCTATTTTCATCAATAATAAGTGTTCTAATTCACTCCCTCTGGCATGAATGCAGGCTTCACAACGTCGCCGCATGGACTGACGTAAAAAGTTAAAAAGTTCCTGCTTCTTCGCGAATCTGGTCCGCAGCTATGGCGATTCGGGCTACCAGCTCTTCATCGGATTCCACTGGTGTCTCGTTTACCAATATCTTTAAGTGTCTCCGCAAATTCCAAACAACTGTTTCCTGCAGGTAGGATTGCAATTTTTTTATCTCAAAAACAATGCCCCAGAGAAAAAATGAAAGAGGTAAATGTTGCTTAGATTTTATCCCTTTATCACCCTCACCTAGAAGCCGAGAGAAATATACCTGCCAAATTTCAAGTTTGTAGGCTTCATAGTTCTGGAGATTTCGTAATGAACGAATGAATGAGTGAGTGTATACATTTTTCGCTCTTTCTTTTATATAATAGTGTTTTCCCCCTGCAAAAATCCTCGTCGTCCTCGGCCGGGATCGAAGCCTACGGACATCAGAGCAACACCACCTAGACAGAAGGCCTGATAACGGAAACGTCATACACTGTTACATCATCATTAGTCGACCATTGTTTATCCTATTTCTACCAATAATAAGCCCTAAATTTGGTCGACTAATGATGATGTAACAATGTATGTCGTTTCCATTATCAGGCGATCTTCAGAGGAGATCATGAATGCCACTGAGCCATCGAGGCCAATAAGGAAAAGTAAAGTTGTCTGCTAGACAAAGAGTAATGCCCACGCAAATAGCCAGAGAGCGCCAGTGAAAAAAAATGCCCTATTGTTGCAGAAACTTTACTCTGCATTGTAGGACATGACATACATTGGGCGAGGTCAAAAATGCAAATAATCATTGCTTTGCCATCTCTTGGTGAAGCAATGATTATTGCTCGATTGTTAACGTATTGTTGACTGTCGTAGTAACAATGGCTTTCTTCACTAACTCAACTGGGTGTTAGCATTTTGGACCTCTCCCATTGTTGGTCCGCGCATATCGCAGGCTCATGTCAGACAGACAGATCAAGCAAAAGATTATTTTTACCCTTTCCCCTTTGGGCCAACCTGACGCTCGGCACATGTAAACCTTACTCTGAACCTAACGAACATCTGGTGCAAGTATGAGCTCAAAAGGATAAGTGGCTCAAAAGTTTTGAGAACATTTACAGACGCACCCTGAATTTTTATACAGACCTTTCCATTGAAACCGAAACTGGAGTAACTGCGCAGAAGCAGGACAGCAAAAAACTTGCGTTTCCTACCTTGAAATGTGCAAAACCCACCTAGTGACATGAAAAACAGGAAAAAAGTGTAGTGCATTTTGTGTGTGTCATGAAAAACAGGAAAGAGCACGAAAGTGGGATGTTTACCTCACCCGTGCTACCATGAATCGTATGCCTACTGCTGAAAATAAAACCCATCATAACATCTGCATTCATATAACACTCCGAAATCGTTCATTACACAGGTAGATTTCAATGTCAGTTTAAACGATATACAGAATTCAATTATTTTTATACCTGTTGGCTCTTTAACGATAACTAAAACCTATTATTGCTCTCTGCTAAAACTCCGAACTATCTATCGCTACATTTCAAGCTCTAGGGTAGCGCACTAAACGACTCTGCTCCTAATCTAGGGTCATTTGGTGCGCGCACGAAACGCCCGGTAGTGCGCGCACTGGCGATGACAAACACGACCAGGTTCCATGACGAACACGTTAGTGCGTTTAGTGGACACACAAAGGCGTTTAGTGCGCGATGTCGAACGCGCCCAATACCACACATCAGGAGGAAAAAGGAATTTTTTTCGTTAGTCCAGTTTCGGTTTCAAGGAAAAGATAAACAATCTCTGACGCCATCTCTTGAGTAAACAAACAATCATAAACCAAGATATATGATTTTTACCCCTTTCCCCCCTATTTTAGGGACTTGTAAACCTTACTCTGGACCTAAGGAATATATGTTGCAAATATTAGCTCAATCGGATAAGTGGTTCAAAAGTTTTTAGAACATTTACAGACGCACCCTGAGGCTGAATTTTTATATATAAAGATGTAGACGGTAATTGAATGTCGATAAACATTTTATATATAATTGTCCTCGTATTGCCATTGTTTTGAATTAATATATAGATACAGACCATGACATAATTTCATTAAAGACTCAGATATATATTCAAATTTAACGCGTGATGCAAATTTTTCATAATTACATCACCATAAGATTTAAATATACATTTACTTGGAGGATTGCGGCAGTTCAATATCAAATAAAACTTCAAGACGAATTTATTTAAACAATAGAGGCGGATGATATCAAAAAGTCTCTCCATTGTATACATTCGCCAAAGTCTATCCGAAAATATGGCATGCATTTCAATATTATTTTCGTATGGTAAAGTGAGGGAGTATTCAATATTATTTTCGTCTATATTTTCGGACAGAGGGTGTATTTAATAAATGTTCATTTTTATGTAAACAAAAAATTTGTTGTGTGCACCACGTGACTTCCTTGTACGCTTATTAAATTACATATACACATTTTTGCTCCACTTCATTTAAACTTAGTTCATTTGAAAATGAGATAAGATCCTCCAATTCTTTAATAAAGAGTTACACAATTATTAAAATATTAGTTTTTATTAATATCAGACATTTAAACACTTGAATTTATAACACTTGTCACTACAGTTTGTGAATTTTCAATAGGTCTCACATCTCGTTTGTATTTTGGTTTCAATAGAATGACTTTCAAACATTTAGGTAAAATTGCAGAAATTTTTGTTTCACCATCAGTATATAGTATGGATATATGCTTTAAAGACATTAATTCATTGTCATTGGAGTCATTCCACGAGAACTCGACCAGGTGGAGTTGCTCGACCATTTTAGATTTTTTCTTATTTTTACACCGTGGGTAACCCTATCACTGAAAGTTACAAAACAATTTTTATTTTATTTTATTTTATTTTATTTTATTTTATTGGATCTTCAACCATCTTGGTTCTAGATGCATTGTTTGAAAAGTGGCTACCATTTTACTCCAGTATAGAATAAAAAGTTCTCTTTCAAGTTTCGTAAAGAGGGCATCACAAGCTTTCAGAAAATATAGAGATGTTTGAAAATTTTCTCGATACTTGATTTAATCGACTTTGAAATCAGCAATATTCGCGAGCGAAATTCTCATTTTTGACGACATATTAAGATGATTGGGAAATGGAATTAAAAGTTTTAAATTTTTTTGTGAATCCTATGGGTAGGGTAGTTATTACCTATACAGAAAAAATATTTGGATTTGGCACCGTTCCTCTTTTATCTGAGCTCAAATTTGGGAAATTTTTCATTTTTGCTGATTTCAAGGTTAAATATCTCAAAAGGGGGACTAGGAAAATTTTTATTTTTTTTTTACCTTATAACCCAATGTTGAAAGTATTTTTTGTAAACAAGAAATGATTTTTATTCAATAGTCATGAATGACATCTATCTTGTCTTAAAGTCTTTCTTTTACTCATCTCGTCACCTTTTTTTTTATTTCTTTCTTGTAGCTGCAATTGCAATCGCTTTTGTATGCGCTTCATTTCCCCAAGTTTTAATGTTGCAGTATTATTTATTAATTCAATTACACTTGCATATTCGAATAAAAAAGTTATTCTGTCAGGGTGTTCAAAGTATAAGCAATTTTTGTAAAAGCTATAACAACATAATATTCTAAAGCATTTATGTAATTCTTGTATCCCAAATAAACATAACGATAACGAACGGAATAGACATGACCCATCCATCACCTTCTGTTTTCACTACTGAGAAATTTTCTCTAAAAACATCATAATTTTTTGTTTCTTTCATTGTAAATCAATAGGATGAGACTTTAGAACTGTATTATTTTCTGTTAGAACATTTCGTTTTGTCATTTTCACAAAGTCTTCGTATGCTAAAAATAACATTTCTAAACGATTACAATAATTTTCTTTGGACAACGTTACATTTATTTGATGAATCTTCGGCAGTTTTCTATCAGCAATTTGTAAAATTGCTTCATCTGAATTTAAAAGTTCAATCGAATTTAATTCAATATTTTCTTTTACGGTATTAGCTTCATGAATAATAATATTAGTACTACAATTAGAAATAGTTTTTTATATTATTAACGATGATTGTTCATTTTGAGCATACCCAGGATCATTGCTCTGTAAATTAATTTTTACAAATATTGCCCCCTCACACAATCAGTTGAGATCTTTATAATTTTTAATATGGTCGATAAACATTATCTATAACTTCTCTAAAGGAAGTTACTACATTACAAAAACTATATAAAAAATGAATTTTCTCTAGTTATTAGCTCATTAGGGAAAGTACCTTCACTTTTTCAGCAAAAGTTTGAACAGCTGCACGCCCTAGAAGTTGCATATTTTCTTATTTGTTTTATAAAAATTTCTTACATCTCTCCATAGATTTTAATAAAAAAAGAAATATTAATGATTGTTATTTATTTATTTATTTATTTATTTATTTATTTATTACTTTTTATAACTATCTTCCTTAAAACGTGAATCATTAAGGCAAACATCTTAGCTAACGAAAAAGACAGGCCATGGCATTGAATATTACCTGATCTTCTTAGTCAAAGCAACAGTGTAAACATTCGCTGTTTCCTTCTTGGATTTTAGCAATCAGTACTTTTTCGTTTGTTGGGAACAATAAAGGTTATATTGTTGCTTGGAGTTTCCTGGTGAAACATCTCCTTGACAGAAGGCCTGATAACGGAAACGTCATACATTGTTACATCATCATTAGTTGACCAAATTAAGAGCTTGTTATTGGTAGAAATAGGATTAACAATGGTCGATTAGTGATGATGTAACAATGTATGACGTTTCCGTTATCAGGCCTTCTGTCTAGGTGGTTTTGCCTGGTGCCATCTCTTGAGCGCTTCGTTGATTTACCGTTATATCTCCACCATAAATTGACTCGGAACAATTTGACCTGCCTAAAACCTTCCCTGGGTCAACCTGAATTGCCATGCAAAATTTCATCAAGATTGGTCCGGGCATTTTGGAATGCATAGCGAACAGACAGACATACAGAGAATTTTATAAACAGGCTGTCCCAAATTGATGTATACGCTCTTTGAAACACTATAACTCAGCAACGAAATGAGATAGAAATATAAGGTTTGTTGTATTTTATTCTTTAAACTTCCTTAAGCCCGTACAGTCGGGTGCGAAAAGGTTTTTACCTGCTCCGAAGGAACTGAGCTTACCGGATGATGATCTCGTTGCAAAATCAGGTACTTTTACTGAGAGTCAAGGCAGATAGGACTGGATCTGTCCCTTCTGAATGAAAATAGGGTAGGAGGTATACGCTTGGGATGTGCTATTCACGTGCTCAACTATGACTTAAGTCTAAACCTTTATCCACTAGACTGTACTTGTTTAAAATGTCACCTTTTGCCACAGTACACTCCCAACACCGACGTCGAATAGAGCCACATACCGACTGGATTGTAGCTAATGGAATGATATCATTGATGGAATGTTCTATCTGATCTCTTAATTCCGTCAGTGTTTGTACGTTTGTGGCGTACACCGTGTTCTTTGAAGTTCCCCAAAAGTAAAAGTCGAGAGGGGTTAAATCGGGAGATCGAGGAAGGAACTCCATAGCACTTCCTCTTCGTCCTATCC
>JAHWFO010070449.1:0-12850 GCA_023313115.1 Rhysida immarginata | reverse complement strand
GTTTTCTTTTTTTTTAATTTGGTCAGTTGGCCATATCTTCTATCAACCCGCCTGATAAACCTTTTTTTTGAATTTTTTTTTGAAAACATCTAATTATATTATATCACTTATATAGGGTGTTTTAAAAATTACAGGGCTTTCTTTTTTATATGAAATAATTCTATTATCTGAATAATCAACGGCCTGTCGGCTTTTATTAAAAATCGCAAGGGATATTTATAAGGTAAATGAATGCAAACGTTCTTTGTTTTGCTCCGTTTGTCCTCGCGCGACGTCATAGGTTACGTGATTTGCCACGTCGTCATGCAGACAATCTGCTGATCGGTGCTACCTTTATCTTTACATACCTTGGACATTTTAATTCTTCCCTGCCTTGGATTTACCGAACAGCTTGTCTCGCAAGTCGGGCCAATCAAAATGCCGTTCTTCGAATTTTTATCGCCGTTTCTAGTAGAAATTGGAAAGGAAATAATTAATAATTAATTATTCAACTAATCTTTTCAAGTGTTCCTTTGCTTACTGAACCCTTCAATTTTTATAGATATGAATTATTAAAATTATATAAAAGCTATAATAATAAACACACGTGGATAAATAAATTAAAGCCGGAACGGATGAAGGAGGGGGGGGGGGAGGGGTCTGTTCTTGATTAAAGTTCTAAGTGTAACCTGATTATATTAATTTAATGTTATTTTCGTTCATTAACGATGTTAAATGATTTAATTATTAAGATATTAAGTATTATATTCGTGTTTTAATAATAGTCATCATTTTATTAATAATGCGATTTTGCGGAGGTCGCCATGTTGCTATCGCCTAGAAACTGCAGGCTAGTAAGGAAGAAAGTTACTTGCTTGGTAGGTTAGATTCTAGCGAGAATTCTGACTTGCCGAACAAGATCACGCGCGCGAGATTTACTAGCGTCTTGCGAGATTTACTAGCGTCTCGCGAGATTTCTGATTTGCCGAATGCGCCTCGTACGCCTCTCAGATGGCAGCACCGTTTTTCTAGATATATCTCGAAGGCCATGGGGAGAGAGAGGCTAAATGCGCTAATAGCAAACAGTAAAATGGATTGCAATGTTGTGTTACGATGCGGCTTCTTGCCAATTTTTCATACACAATTCTTCAGAAAATCGATTATTAATATTCACTTATTATTATTATTATTCAATTATTAATCGAAATTCTCGTTTATTCTTTGTATTACTGTATAATTTACACTTTTTATTGATTTATATTTTTTAAAATTATAATCACCATGTTAAAAATCATTTTGAAATGTTTCCATGAATCATTTTGAAACATGGAAAATGACCATTTTCCTTGTTTATATTTAATAATATTATATTTATTCTTTTTTATATTCTATTATTTATAATTTTTATTCTTGTAAGCTGTTATTAGGCTGCCATTGCCTCTTGCTTGCAAAATTACAAAACAAAAAGATAAAAAAATTTCTTTATTTTGGCATTTATGTTAAGGAGGAATCACACTATATCTCAATATTTGTAAAAACTGTGAAACCATTAAAAAGAGAAGCTGAAACAGTTACAAAAATAGTTCATAATTTATTAGTCTGTTAGCCAATTAAAAAAAATATAGTTCGGTAAATAAGATACGTTGTGATAAATTCATACTGAATAATAATTTTAAATTTCTTTTCATTTAACATATGAAAAAAAAACCTCTTACTTTCTCTCATTCGTCGACATCATGAGATATATGTTTGTTTGGATACTCTTCGTCTCACTTCTCAACCATGACCTTTCTGGTAAGGGTGACCCTAAAGTAGCAGTGCTACAACGAGCATAGCTCACAGAATCCCTGAAGCACCCAAACCCCTGACCCACGGTAAGGGGGCATCCACTCAGGGGAAAAAAAAACAACTTCATGACCTGAAAATTACGATGCTTCGAAGCATCGTAACTCTAGATCATGTTGTATGAAAAGAAATTTAAAATTATTATTCAGAAAGAAAACATATGTTTCCTCAGACTCAGGCCTGCTTTTTTCTGTATAATGGGACTCTGAAGGTTTGCTAGCGCACAACAAACATGAACTCCGAACCGGGAACGAATAAAAGCGTATTTTTGTAGGTATTGCTACAGCCCATAACAGAAAAATTTTTATTACTCATATTGCAATAATAGCCAATAGGCAACTAACAAAATTCTAATTAATAAAATAAAACGTGGATTGACTACTGGATTGTTGTGATGAGAACGAAATCGCCCTTCGCTGATAGTCTCAGCGTCTCACAGGACTACTGCCGGAAACTGCCGCTTAGTGGCGCAGAGTCGCGACGAAAGCTAAGGTGTACGAGGCCTATAAATTCCGATTCCTTTGAGCTTAGTGCAATGCATTTTTGCTTTGTAGTTTTCCACATAAATGAAATATTACCTAAAAATATTAGGTAGCCACTTGATGAGTGTCTTTCATTAAGGATACAATCCCAATTGGCATCAATAAAGCCAATTAAATCTTTACCGCTTACATTTGATAAATGTATTTTTAGTTCTTTAGTATTAAGAACATAATTTAATAAGCCTATTCCCATACATCAATGTTCATATGTATAACCATTATTGAATTGTGATAATACAGGGTATTTCAGTCAATTTCTGACCATTTCACTCGAATGACGTGCATTAGGGATAAACAATTGAAAGAATATGAGCGCCATATCGAATTTCTAAATAGTTGGAGTTTGTATTGTTGAAATGGCGCTGCATGAAAATCGTATTGTTTAAAAATGGCGCCCGCTTTATCAACAGAGCAGAAATGCAAGGTTGTCGAATGGTATTTCGAGACAAAATCACCTGGAGCCGTGCAAAGAAAGTTCCGGAAGGAGTATAAGTGTCGAGACACACCAGGAGGCGTTACTGCTTCGACATCAATGGTTTCAACAGGATGGGGCTAGGCCTAACACCACTAATGAAGTGCTAGACTTTCTCAATTAGAAATTCGGAAATAGTGTCATTTCAAACAGGTTTCCATATCGATTCGGGAGTGGCCTTCTTTGGCCCCCTACGAGTCCTGACCTAAACCCATGTGATTTTTATCTCTGGTGGTTCCTTAAAGACAGTGTGTTCACTACAGCACCAAGAACCCTAGACCAGCTGCGACAAAGCATCGTCGACTGTTGCACCCGTGTGGATGCAGAAATTCTGGATAGAGTTAGGAACAACTTCACTATTCGGCTGCGAGCAGTTCAAAACGTTCGTGGTGGCCACATTGAGCATATCATCAAGACTTTTTCACCGGAATAAAAACTCCGAACTGCCTAAAATATCATACTGAAATGCTAAGTTTATAAACATTAATGGGTCAATAAATCATAGTACTTAAATGGTCATAAATTGACTGAATCACCCTGTACATTTACAGCAAATGATACACTGCTCAAAACAATTAAAGGAACACTTGTAGAATCCCCTACAGAGGGCGTAAATAATACTTTTTAGCAATTTCATCTTCTGCAATATGAAATCTACTATCTCCCTCATAGGAAATGGTTGAAGCCAACACATTTTGCTGCCAGATGTTCTGAGAAATTTGCATAGCAATATAACCCCCCGGAAAACAAAGTGGTTACATGCCAGTACACTATTTGCTTGGAGATAACGGTCAAACATTAGAAGGTGCAGGCTTTTTTTGGAACGTTGTTCTTAGTGCTCTGACATGCCACGAAGGCACCTTGAAGCAGTAGAAGCTGCGAAAGCCGTAACATTGCTCCAAACGGGTCAATCATTTCGGACTGTGGCAAATGCCCTCAATGTGTCCTCTTCTGTCATTTTCCGACTGTGGACACGATTCCAGGCGACTGACCAGTGCACGCGAAGAGCTTGGCAAGGTCGCCGACGCTCAACAACCGCTAATCAAGATCGTTATGTGCGGACTTGTTCCCTGCGCTGAAGAACTCAATGGCCAGAGACCTGAGAAATGACCTGCAGATGTCAACTGGGGTAGCTGTTTCAGATCAAACAATCCGGAACAGATTACGTGAAGTTGGCTTGAGAGCAGAACGACCAAATCGAGTGCCTAGGCTAACCCACCAGCACATACAGGCGCGACTAGAGTTTGCACATCAACATGTCACTTGCAGCTCCGCCACTGGCGTTCTGTTCTCTTCACAGACGAGTCAAGATTCCGCCTGACCCGCTATGATGGCCGTCTACGTGTCTGGAGACGACGTGGTGAGCGAAACACCGACGCAACAGTTTGTGAGACTGAACGAATGGGATGTTGTTTCATTAAGGTTTGGGCTGGCATCTCAATAGACCATCGAACGGATCTTGTGGTCGTCCGAGGGCGAATGACCGCTGACGTTTACATTCGTGACATTCTGGAAGAACATGTGATTGTTGCTGCACATGGCATGGGGCCTGGATTCCTTCTGATGCAGGATAATGCTCGTCCACACACTGCAGCTATCACTCAAGACTTCCTACGGATGCATGGCATTCAGACCATGAGGTGGCCTGCAATGATTCCAGACCTAAACCCCCTTGAACATCTTTGGGACATGCTTGACAGGCAAATTCGACACCGACCTCAGCTCCAGAAACACTGCAACTGCTCATCCAGGCACTTACTGAGGAATGGGACCAGCTTCCCCAAGGTCACATCCGTCGACTGATACGGAGCATGCCTCGAAGGTGCATGGAGGTTACTGCAGCCCATGGTAGGCATACTCATTACTGAGTGGTGCAAAAACTGATCCCTGGAAGAAACAGGGCATTCTCCTCACAACATTCAAAGGACATTTCACTTTGTTTTAGGCAGGGGTCCTGCAGTTTCCTGCTTTTTCTTTATGATTCTTCACCAGTTATTTCAATAATGCCTTCTATTGTTAAATAAATCGTCTTTTAATGATCACATCCAGCGTTTTTTTTCATATTATTCGTAGTTGCTTCTGCACGCTGCTTAATATAAGTGTTCCTCTAAATGTTTTGAGCAGTGTATATCGTGTCTGCTTCGATTAGCTATTAAAGGACAAATAACCAATTATTGATCTATATGGATATTTCTTCATTAATTCTGTTTCTACAATATCATTTTCATCTACTTTTTTTCGGAATATTATGACCCATTTTAAATGGTAAATTAACTTTAACATTGGTAAACCATTTAATCTATTTTATAACTTTTCTATGTATGCTTTTTGATGTAGATATAATTTATTATTTATTTTTTTCAAAGTTAACACCCAATAAAAATGTTTTTTCTCCCAATTCTTGAATTTCAATCTTTTGTTTAATTAATAAAATTAACTTTAAAAAAATACTTTCTTTTTCGGCAAATATTACAATATCATCTACAAATACAATCAGAATTACTTTATTTTTCCACTTATACACACAGTTACACCAACTGATGTTTTTAAATTCTAGATCAATTAAAATATTATTCAATTGCAAATTCCATTCACGTCCGCTTTGATGTAATCCATAAATCGATTTTTGAATAGACAAACTTCATTCGCAGTGGCTTCGTACAGTGCAACCTTGTATGCCTTTCGTTCAATACGCAGCTTTTTCTCTCAGCGAAAGAAGCAATGTGGCGGATTGGCATCGCATAGTGGAGAAATGCAACATTTTAAGCACTTTTATCTTAGCTTCGACCAGTTAATATGGGATAGAATGAATACTATGAATGGCGCCGATGATTTGCAAGTCAAGAAAAGATATATTTGCTTCAAATTTACAAGATCTGTATATCATTCACTGCGCGTAAATGTCTCCCCCCCCCCCCCATCAAGCATTCTTCTCCTGTTAACTCGAGTTAGCTCTGATGGCTTTGCTATTAACATTTTGACTCTATTGCAATTTATTTCATGTAATCAGGAATAAATGAAGGCGGTTCATCTGTTTCTGTGCAAATAATTCAGGGCCATCGCGTGAATAAGCGACGCTTCCAATATAACATCTTTGACTTTTTATTTATAAGTAATGGATTTATAATTATTATAAAAGCTAATAGATTCATATGTATCTATTGTCGACATTTTGCTAGCTAATGTAGACAAAAACAGGAAAACTCATTAGAAACTTACTGGAACTTTATTACTTATTAGAAAACAGTACATTTGAAAATGAATGAGAATGAATGAGCCGTTACCCTGAAAAGCTAATGGTTCAGACCCCACTCATTAATTTTCCAAATGTAGGCCCTACTGTTTTCTAATAAGCATGGTTTTTACCCATATCGGCTAGCCATACCTTTCACTTTACCCACTCGATAAAGGGGGCAGGGAATGAGATTTTTTCACCGGGTTTTTTGCTAAACCCACATTTTACATGATACTCTACAACTTTCTAAATAACACATGGGGTCTAACCCCTACCCCTACAAAATTAAAATTTTCAAAATTTACCCCTTCACCCCCAGGGACGCGAAATGTTTTATTCTGAATTAGGGGACATTAAAACTAAATAAATAATATTCAGTTTCCCCCCAATCTGTTCCCCTTGAGTCGTTATTTGGACCTAAAGACAGGACACCAATTATGAAACGCCCTGTATGTGTCAATTTTCATATATTGCGTGATCTTTATCGCAATTCTTTTTATGGGCCTCTACCCTTTTTTGGAGTTCTTCATTGTTTAAAATGTTTTTTAACTCCTTTCTCTTTTGGACACCACCATTTCTAAAAATTAACAGGTTTCTTTGCATTAATTATTGGTAAATGTTTATAATCAAAATATTCCATAATAAGAACAAAGAACTGTATCCTAAAATTCATCTTTTGGATTTCCAAAGACTTCCAGTGGATATTAAATGATTTTTGATTAAATTTATTTAAATTTTATTTTTATTATTACAATTTATTTGGCATTTATATTTGGAGGTATCAAACTAAATAATAAAAAAAATTAATATTTTTGTATTTTATGTGAAGAAACTATAAAATTCTGAATTTTAACTGTAAAAACAATTAAATAATTGATTGAATTGATTGAACAAACTGTATTATTGAATAAATGAATATTTATAATAAAAATAAGAAAACAATCGCTCTGCGGACACAACAACCATTTGTGTGTCTGCAAGTGTCTTGTTTTATTATTGTTTTGTGAAAATTGCTTCCCACATATCTCACATGCAAAAGGCTTCTCTCCTGTATGAATTCTCTGATGACGTCTCGGTTTATATTTATCACTGAATGTCTTTTTACAGGTAAAATATTCTTTGGTTTTAATATCGTCGTGTATATTTTGGTGCCTTTTCCTCCCACTCCAAGTTCTAAATAGTTTACCGCAATATTTGCATTCATATTTCTTATCTTTGGTGTGCGTTGTCTCTTGAGTATTTTTATGGCTCTGAGTGAGGAATGCTTTTTCGCAATAACTGCATGTGTATTTTCTCTCGTCCTTGTGTGATCTCTAATGGATCTCCCGGTTCCATGTGGACCGGAAGACACTACAGCATGTTTAGCGTCGGATCATATAATGTTTTTCGCCCAGATGGATCATAAAATGCCGTTTAGCGTTGGATCTCGACGAAAACGTCTTGTTGCAATCGTCACATGTTTTCCCTTCTATCACTGTAAGAAAAACAAATGATATAGTTAATGAAACTTGTACAATCGATTATTTTAAAAATTATTCATATTGTACAAATTAAAAAACAATGTTGTATTGAACTATCAAATATTAAACGCATTTCCATGAAAAATTTAAAATTTGGCCAGTCAACATTTCTTAATCAAAGTGCTCTCCTCAGACTGAGAATGAAGCAATGAAGGAAATTGTTATAAAATAATGACAATAATATCAAGCTATTAAAGAAAGGTGAAAAGAAGAGTATCGATAGATCTGTTTGTAAAATTTATTTTCGGAAAACGAAATTAACCTGACCTCAGAAAAAATTTCTAAACTATTTTACATTGAGATATGAATCAACGAGCTTTTGTTTATGTTATAAATGACCCCAAATACCCTCATGTTAGTAAGAGAAAAAATATTTTACAAACCATTTATATATCACTTTCCTTGGCCACTCTATAAAAATTTGATTCAAAGTTGATTGATTGTCTAAAGTATTGCATCCCTTCGTTGATGGGCAAAGACCTGGCAAATGAAGCTTTGAAGACATTTTAAGTGCGTTTGTGGTATCTTTCTTGGTTTCTGATAATATTCCAGATTTTATCAAACAAATTTTTTTGTCCCTCCATGCAAGATCATACTAAAGTGTGCAAAAGGTCGCCAGTATAATAGATCTTCAGAAAATCTACAAGAAAGAAAGACATACGAGGGGCATTCAAATTAGGCCTGGACTTAATTTTTTGTTGTAAATTTCATTGTTGTGATGGTAACTGCCACCTGTCATGCAAACGAAGCACCACTCATCCGTTTGCCATGGCAATCAATTGTTTGTTTAAACAAAATGGCAGACAGCGATGTGTCGACCAACAAGGAACAACGAATAATCATCAAGTTTCTCCACAACAAAATTCATCAAAGACTTCAGACAGTTCACAGTCATGGTTTGTCTCGAGAATCTGTCTTTGCTTGGTGCCAAAAGTTTGAAGGGGGAGGAGAATCCACCATGAACAAACCTTATAAGTCAAAGCCAGCAACTGCTCTCAATGATAAGGGACGGCAGGTGAGAATTGGCTTCAATACTGAACACCAGCACTGCCAGTGTGAAGATTATCATCCACGATAAGCTGAAATTCAATTAGATCTGTGCCAGATGGGTCCCTAAGCAACTGTCCAAGGATCACAAAACCACCTGGGTGGAAATCCGTTCCATGTTGCTGCAGCGATATGATGGTGACAGCTTCCTAAGGAGTGTTGTGACCAAGGCTTTAGTGATTAATAATCATATAGCAATAGATTAAGGAATAATGAATAACAATTAATGAATAATAACTTAATATAAACATATAAACGAATAACGAATAATCATTAAAAATTAGTTAAGGCATCGTTACCCAACGATAAAAGGGTTTTTAGCATCAAAATCAGCCCCGGATTTATACATAAGCATGTGAATAGGGGCCCCCGTTAGACTAAGCATGTGAATAGGGGCCCCCGAATCTTCAGAAAAACAGGATTTATACTGAGAAAGGTGTGTAGTGCTTAGGGCCCCTAAAGGTATTAGTCCGGCCCTGATCAGAATGTTACGAGCAGTAGCGGCTCGTGACTATAATAAGTAGAGGGGCACAAATACAAAATTTCAGGTTCTTAAGCCTTTTTCGTACAAAAGTTATAGCTTGATTTGAATTTGGAGCCTCGCGGCCCCTGCCAAGGCCTCAAAGAAATAAATCAATTTTAGTGTGTAATAGCTAAAATTTTAAGCAACACATTATAAATATAAAACATTTCAGGTTTCTGGACTTCTGGTTTTAAATTTAGAGCTTGATTTGAGATTGAGGACCGCAAGGCCCCTGCCAAGAGACTTACATAATTTTTAATATTGATTAGCTAAATTTTTAAATACCACACTATAATTAAACAAAATTTCAGGACCATAGGCCTTTCCATTCAAATTTAATAGCTTCAATTGTATTTGAGGCCGCCAGGGGCCTATACCAATCTCCTTCTATATGGTCTATAATTTTTAAGTAATGCACTGTAAAAATATAAAACTTCAAGTTCTTAGGCCTTTTTATTATTCAAATGTGATTTGGGCTTCAGGGCCCCTGTGGAGACCTAAGAGCCTTATACCAGTTTTTCGTGTATTTTAGCTAAATTTTTAGTAAACTACTATAAGTATACAAAATTTCAGATTTCTAAGCCTTTTCTTTCAAACATTATAGCTCTGCCCCTGCCAGGACCCCATAGGGCTATATAAGTTTTAGTGTATAAGAGCTAAAATTTTAAGTAACACACCATAAATATGGAAGAATTAAGATTTCTGGACTTCCGGGTCAAAAGTTATAGCTTGATTTGTGACTGCGGGCTCAGAGCTCCTGTCGAGACCCAAGAGCCTTATACCAGTTTTTAGTGTATATTTGTTAAATTTTTAAGTAATTTTCTATAAGTAAACAACATTTCAGATTTCTAGACCTTTTCGTTTAAAAGTTGTAGCTTTGCTCATGTTTGGGACCTGTGGGGCTCTGCTGGGGCCTATATTACTTTTTTTTGTATATTTGCAATATTTTTTTTAGTACCACATTATGAATATACAAAATTTCAGGTTTCTAGACTTTTCCGTTCAAATGTTATAACTGATTTGTATTTGAGGCCTCGGGGTCTTCTGGCAGGCCCCACAGACCTAATCACATTTCTTGTATATTTGCTAGATTTTTTTTTAGTAGCACACTATAATTATACAAAACTTTAGGTTCCTAGGTCGTCCCATTCAAATGTTTTTTTGTATAACTTCAATTGTATTTGGGGTCTCGGGATCTCCGGCGGGGCACTAGAGGCTTATATCACATTTCTTGTATATTGGTTTTATTTTTTTAGAACCGCACTACAAATTTACGACATTTCAGGAATTCTGCCCTCTTTGTTCAAAAGATAAAAAAGGAACCATGAAACTCATACAAGTGGCCCCTGAGGGGCCCCAGGCCACCCTAGAGGATTCGCTATATTTTTCGCGCCGTCCTCTGTATAGGGCCTACGTGTGGAGAAAAATTCAAGCTACTAGGTCAATCCTTTCAAAAGTTACGGCGTGTGACGTGAATGTTACATACATCTGTACCGTCGTTAATAGGGTTTTAGATGATGCTAAAACCCTAAAAATTGAATAATAAAATAATTATTTTAAAGAATAATATTGATAAATAATGTTTAATTTTATTATTATTACTGATTAAAGTTTAAATTTCCTCAATCTGACTAATTCTTGAAAAGATTTGGCCCCTACTGAATAGTGCATTCGTTATTATTGCCGTCTGATTCTTTCCGACTTGAATCCAATTTTTAATCGTTACTAATCATTACAGAGCTTGACAAATATGCATTTCTTATAAAATCGGGGTTTTAATTATATTTTAACTAGCAAAGGTACCCGGCGTTGCCCGGGATAATTACACTTGGATGTAAACAGAACAATCTCAAAAAATTAAATTAAATTTTGCAATATCTTAAAAATAAACACATGAAAATGCTTAGAATTAATACAGTAAAAATTCTTAATGAAAATTTCGAAAAAAATCTTTTTAAAGGCTCACAATGGTGCTGGACCTCTCCAAGGATGCCACTGCTAGTCTAAATAATTTCTTACTCACGTAATCTTACCTCAGATGTATACTTAGTGTTGTTGCAATTTCCACTCTTCTCTCGATGTGTTGAAGCAAAACTTGGCCATTCATCACTTTGTGCAGTCTAGCAGTCGCCGATTCTTCTATTTACTTGCTTCCCATTTGCTCAATACATCACGGAGCTAAAGGAGTGCTTCCTCTGTCGTCTTTCCACTCTTTTTCAATAGTCTGCTAACTCTCCATTATCTCCAGTTACTGATCATTTTTAAAGATTATCAAGAAATTGTTAAGTACTAAGAACTCTCTTTTCTAAGAAAAGCCTGAATAACAGGAATTCTATGCATTGTTATTACATCATCATTTTATGTTCATTGTTATAATTCTTGGAAAGATTGCTTTAACATTACATCACCATTCTGTGCTCATTGTTATTGGTGAATTGCGCATTGAGACCATTGTTGATGCGAACACAATGAGCCTATTGTTGCACAAACTTTGCCTTGCATTGTTGGTCATGAGATATATATTGTTGGTTCATGCAGTGTGTTTGTGAATTGCGTGCTGATACCATTGTTGATACCTATTGTTGTACAAACTTTGCCTTGCATTGTTAGTCATGAGATATTTCTCATTAATATGCCTTGCCATAACCATGAATATCGATTTTTTATCGATATTTATTATTTTTCTGAAATCTGAGGTAGACAGTGACCTTCCTCATGCTTTGAAGGTCATGTATGCAAAATTTCATCAAGATCGGAATAAAACTGTAGATTTGTATAAAAAACATACAGACAAACAGACCCACCCACCCAACCACCCACAAACATCCTTTTTTATATATATAGAAGACTAGAAGAGGTACCCGGCGTTGCCCGGGATTATTACACTTGGGATGTAAGCAGAACAATCTCAAAAATTAAAATAAATTTTGCAATATCTTAAAAATAAACACATGAAAATGCTTAGAATTAATACAGTAAAAATTCTTAATGAAAATTCGAAAAAAACCTTTTTAAAGGCTCACAATGGCTGGACCTCTCCAAGGATGCCACTGCTATTTTAGATAATTTCTTACTTACGTAATCTTACCTCAGATGTATACTTAGTGTTGTTGCAATTTCCACTCTTCTCTCTATGTGTTGAAGCAAAATTTGGCCATTCATCACTTTGTGCAGTCTAGCGGTCGCGGATTCTTCTATTTACTTGCTTCCCATTTGCTCAATACATCACGGAGCTAAACGAATGCTTCCTCTGTCGTCTTTCCACTCTTTCTCAATAGTCTGCTAACTCTCCATTATCTCCATTTACTGATCATTTTTAAAGATTTTCAAGAAATTGTTAAGTACTAAGAACTCTCTTTTCTAAGAAAAGCCTGAATAACAGGAATTCTATGCATTGTTACAAATTGAAACTTATCCATATTGCATCATCATTTTATGTTCATTGTTATAATTCTTGGAAAGGATTGCTTTATCATTGCATCATCATTTTGAGCTCATTGTTATTGGTGAATTGCGTGTTGAAACCATTGTTGATACCTATTGTTGCACAAACTTTTATTTGCATTGTTGGTCATGAGATATATATTGTTGGTCCGTGCAGAGTGTTTGTGAATTGCGTGTTGATACCATTGTTGCAAAAACTTTGTCTTGCATTGTTGGTCATGCGATATTTCTCATTAATATGCC
>JAHWFO010070446.1:48047-62242 GCA_023313115.1 Rhysida immarginata | reverse complement strand
TTATTATTTAGGAGAAATGTTATTATCTTTTGGTAATAAAAATAATAATATTTTCATTTCGTTTATTCTTAATATTTTCTTAATTACTTCTTCATGTATTTGCCATGAGAATATGGATTTAGCCAAAGATAATGCGACATTTTTGTCTGTTTAATATTTTAAATGATGTCAGGTTGACTTAGTATTTTAAGAACGTAGTTTGACATAATGACTACATTAAATTGAAATATAGAAAAATAAATAAAAAAAATTCCACAGACTAGGACGAGTCAGTCTCAACTACTTGTAATAAGTCAAAAATACCTGTAGCCTGTGGATATTTCATTATTATCCTCACCTCATTTACAGAGACTTGGTTCTATTCTTATTGTATAGGGTGAGAAGAAAAATACTTTTTGATTTCACGTAATTTTAAATTCAAGCCTGTGGAATGTCTATAAATATGGTGACCGCAGCTATATTAACTCAAAAAAAACTTATTTTCTCTCCGCCAAAAGACAGAGAAATCCAAGCTGGTGCTCATCTTATATCAAAGTAGTTGGTGCGCTTTGCCAAAGTAAAAATTTTCTGAATATGCATCGTGTTTTCAAATGCAAATTGATTTTTTGAGTCCAATTTGAAGTGGTACAACAATTTCTTATTTACAAGAACGCATCACTGAAGCTGTACGCTCGATCAGGCTGTATATGATGCAGAGTCTGGTCCGAACAAGATTATCACATCGAGTTGATTGCAACAGAGACCATTTATTGAGTTGATGCAACTGTAGCCTCCAAAGTGTAAGAACATTCCAATAGTTTTGATTTCATAATAACTTGAAACCATTGACTCTATTAACCATTACTTATAATATATGAGGACTGCACAGCCGCAAAGGTGTCGCGAAGACCATAAAAAACACTTATTAATATGCATTGTTTTAGAAATAGTGAGACGTCTACCACATATACCAACTGTTTGCTTCTTTCTAAGAGTTGTGATTAAGTTGGTAGACAATCCGTCCAAAGATAATCAATTAATAAGATTTTGCCGATCGATATGCAGAACCTTACAACGTTTACGTGGCAGATATATGATTTACATCGTGATTGTTTTTAATTGTTGAGACACAAAATACAATTTTAATTAAATAAAATAGGATAATCGTCCCCGTAAACGCAAATGGTGCCATCCTTCTGCATGGTAATGCCCGCTCTCAAGTAATCAAGTAGACGGTGGTAGAGAATCTGTTATATTGAAAAGTGACTATCTCCAACTACAAGAGAATTATAAAATCCGATTACTAAAGTTGGAGATGCAGTCCACCAAGAGTTGGATTCTGTATCTACAGAGTGTGAAATAGTTGTTCCTAATAAATATAGCGTATGTGTATCTAAGAATTTTTCTAGTGATGGGAGGCTGATACCTAGTAAGACAAAGATAAATAAAAGCGTAGCTACTGACACTTCTAAAGTCCAGAATCTGTTTTCCGTTAGAAACCAGAAAAGAGTGCTTGATTAAGCACTGGACTACTGGTACTTGGAGTTTGCCTATTAAAAGGCTAAGAACGACACGGCTGAGAGTGGGCAACGTCTTGGATTCAGTTAAAGCCGAAACAGTGGCCAAACATTTACTTGATCATGACATTCCTATAATTGAATGCGGCCGTTGGACCACTCGATCAGGGGCTGCATCTCAAAGTATTTTTATTAGATTATCAGCGAATAACTATGAGAATTGCTTGAAGCTCTTTTCATGGCCTACAGAGATTTCGATTTCCCCTTGTTATGGTACCAATCCTGAGTTCGGTGATTATTACTGGAAAAACCTGATGATCCACGGAGGCCTGCTTAATATTAAAAGTTATTAAAACTTGGTGGACAACTGATTTGACTCTCAGTTATCAACATAAAAGTTTTATGTACCACAAATTTAAGAAAGATGCAAACACGATTTAATAACTATAAATTAGCTAACAGAGTTTGAAGACACTGTACGTAAAGCCAAGAGAAAGTCTAATTGACAGCATTAATCCATGGAATATTGTTAATAGTGACCAGAACTATCTTAACTTCTGATTAGGCTACGGATTATTACTGAATGATCCCTGTGGTATTTCTATTCCCGATAGGATTATAAGCAATGAGGCTACCACCTCCAGCATCTTAATTAAACCTGTATTTCCTGGAATTTATAATATACATCAGATTATTAGAGATACCAAGTTGAAGGATAGTAAACATGCTAATATTATTTCTGGTATTCTCTTGAAGAACATCAAGTGCGTGAGCTACGAATTATACAAGATATTTTTGAAACGACTATCTCTGCTAAGAAATTTCCAGTCGAAACAAAGATCGCTAATATCATTCCCATCTATGAACAGGGCGACTCAACAATGATTACTAACTATCGTCTAATTGCGACTCTTTCTCTTTGACTAAAATTATTGAAAAATGTATCTTCTATGAAATTTGGTCAGGTATTCCTATCCAGCAACAGGGTAGTCGCCCAAATAGTAAAGTCAATTGGATTCCTATCCAACTTATTATGCAAGCAGTTAAGGCTTTTGACCTTGGTCATAAATTTATTATGATACAGATCGATGTCTCAAAAGCCTTTGATACGAACTCCCGTCCACAATTAATTGAAGATCTTCGTTCTCTTCATGTTTCTGAGGATTATCTTGCTTTAATCAAAAACTATTTGACTAGTAGAATAAATATAATTGATGAAATCTTCCGGTTACCCATCCATCGACTCGTGGTGTGTTACAAGGCTCTAGTATTGTCCCTATGCTTTTTGCTATTGCAACCGTCTCGTTATATACCAATCAGTTTAAATTGAATATTACGAGTTACGTTGATGACAATTTGTTATATATGTCTATCCGAGTTCTCCACAGACAGAGGTAAACACCATGGCCCAACATGATCTCCAACTTATGAAGTCGTGGTATCATCAACGTGGCCTGAAGCTAAATGCCCAAAAAACTAGGACCCTAATTATAGACCGGAAATCTTCCGATAACGACACACTTACCTTTTTAGGATTTGTCTTCGACAACACCCTTTCTTTCCAATCACTCTGTGAGTCCATCATCGTCAATCTTAAAAGACTTCGGTATCTTATGAAAAGACTCCGGTCAGTTTCATCTAATGCGAAAATGATTATTGTAATTCAAGTAAGGTCCTTTCTTATTTAGCTTGGGCAAGCTTGTCTAATCTCTGTTTTCAACGCTTAAAAGTAGCGTATAATGATGTCGTCAGAACTGCTTTCAACGTTTCAAGATTCGCTTCAATTTCTGGCCTATGTTATACGCATAATTTACCTACTTTGGAGTTATTCAAGTCAATTCACCTCTTACATGAACTCACTGGTGCTCTCCGATGTAGTACTCATCCAGCGTCCTTTGTTCAGGCTTGGCTACTAAAATCAAAGAATTACCGGTCCACTAGGAAATATAAAATTGATGTCCATTATAAAGTGTCACCCTTTGTAAATAAATACTTTCCCTATAATGCAATTGAACGATGGATCTCATTCCTCTAAGCATACGTGTATCTGCTATTGAATGTGTTTCTCCAGGCTGTCCCGTTAACTGTGCCCACTTTAAAAGACTTATTACAGACTTTTACCGTACACATTTAAATGATTAGACGGTGGCTTTATTTTGTATTTTGTATTTAATAATAAATAAGTAAAAATAATCCGAATGATTCAAGAGCTGCTCGCTCGCATGCATTGGGAAGTCTCAGAACATCCACCTTACAGTCCCGATTTGTCCCCAAGCGATTATCATGTCTTGACTGTCTAAAACTATCACTAAAGGGACAGAAGTTTAATTCGGACGCTGACAATTTGGTGTTATGCAATGGTTCTGCTAACAACGCAAGAATTTTACCATATGGGAGTCTTTAGATTTAAGCACCAATATGTTCTTGTCTTAATGTTCATTGAATAAAAATAGCTTCCTAGCCACTATTGAGCAATCCTCGTAAAAAATGGAAGAAAAGAATCTAACTAAGAGTGCTTCATTTAACAAAAACTTTATTTTGCAACAAGTGATTTAATAAGAATTATTAATGTGTAAACAATTTACAGAAGTCGACTTCTTTGCCATTGGCGTATGTCCTGTTTATTACATGCAGTCCATTTGAAGTATAATGACATATTGACGGGGAATATGGGGATCTATTCAAGCACAGTCTTCCCAATCCGACACCATCGCTCTTAGGCTTCTTATTCTGATCATGACTTGATTCTAATTTGTATGGATGATATTCAGAATACTTTATCAAAGTAATCATTTTCTGTATATAAGGGCATGTAGCCTCTACTGTGTTATCCTTGATAAAGCCGGGAATAAATGGCGAAACTAGTCGGAAACTCTATTCTCCTTTTATTGTGTTGTAAACAGCACTAAGGACTCTTCACTCAATGAATCATTTTCCAGTAAAAAGAATAAATTTATCAAACGAGTTACATATTCAGAATCACACTTGAAACTGTTTTATTATTAAATCTCTAATTCTGTTAATTATTATTTTATAGGCAACTTCATCTTTCATAATTAATCATTTCTTGACAAGAAACATTCGTTAATAATCACTTTAACAAATGCAGTCAATGAAAAATTGGCAAAGCTATAACATAGTGAATTCAGATTCAGTGCTAGTTATAACATAATGGTTTGCGTTTGAAAGAAAGGATTATAAGGAAAAATCTTTATTCGTTCTAAAATTTAAGATTCTTTTCTTACAAAAAGAGAAAATTCGGTTATGGCTGGGAACAAGAAAATATAAGAACCCGATTGGAAGCCACGTAGAAAAGAAGGCTTTAGGAAAACGAGATTAAATCAAGGGAAATGCAGTAAAGTCTTGGTTATTTGGATTTTTAAATATTTGACGAATCTGAATAATTGAAATCTGAATACCGTAAATACTGTATTTAGTGCCGGACCTGAAATACCGGCCCGCCTGCATTAAGCGCCTGGGAGTCCGCTGAATTTTTGCAAAGAAACGCCAGACCATCAATAATCGCCCGGGTGCTTATTTTAATTCATTTCGTGGATTTTTCTTCTCTTACTGCTTTCTCACGGGAATGTTTGCTCTTCCAAATGCCACTGCTAAACCGGAAATTTGACACCAGTATGATTTTCTTCTAATTTCTTCCCTTTCAGTTTGGATTCAGTCAAGCAACATAGCTGATGAAAAATGAAAACTTCACAGTTATAGCATCAATTTTAATCTCGCAACAGTCAAGTAGGCTGAAAACCATTCTACAGAGCCTGCAGCCAAACAGATTAGCATTGATCCTAATGGGAATGGAAAACACAGCAGGATACTTTAGAAAAGATAAAGGAGAAGGGCGAGAATTTTGCATAATAATATCCATCACAGTTGTGCAGAATTTTATAAGCGCCGGACCTGTAATACCGGCCCGCCTGCATTAAGCGCCTGGGGGTCCGCTGAATTTTTGCAAATAAGCGCCCGGGCGCTTAATACAGTATTTACGGTATTCGTAATCCCCCAAAAAATTACGCACTTTGAGAACTGATAACGGTTTTATTAATGGACAGATTAAATGGTATTTTAACATGTTCATATAGGCATTAAACGGAAATTTTTCTCACTAACTTTTCAAGCCCACTTATCCGTGGGTGGGTCGCGGGGGCAGCAGCCCTATCTAGGATCTCCAGCGGTCGCGATCTTCGGCCATCAGGCGCATGCCCTCAATAGTATTACCCAAGCGACTCGAATTAACACCTCCTAAAGAGAAAGCCTCTGCACGGAAACGTCATACATTGTTACATCTTCTAAGTAGGGCATTGTAATTCGTATTTCTACCAATAATAAGCCCTGAAATTGCACTTCTTAAGGTGATGTAACAATGTATGACGGTTTCCGTGCAGAGGCTTTCTCTTTAGATGGTGTTGCTCGAATCCAGATTTTCCATGTACAGGTGTTGAAAATATATACAGGGCAGTACTGCTGGGTCGCCTATCCGCTTGGCTGCAGGGGCCCGCTCATGACTAGTACTACTCATGACAATACCACGTATAATAAAGATCTGGGCACTGAAATGTCATACATTGGTAAATTACATCAGTAGGGCTTGTTATTTGTATTTCCATAGAATAACATAGAATGGACAGCTTAGCCGTTTCCCATGCTAAGCGATGGCAGTGAGCAGACGATGGCGCCCTCCGACGCATGGGTGGAATCCGCCGGTTGTTTAACCTGCGTTTCTATGGAGCATGCTACGACTTTTTCTAGATTTTTAATTATTTCTCGGTCTGTAATTAACGGAAACCACCAACATCACAGGGAAGCTTGAAATAAATGACATGTAATCTATCGGCGCCAAGAAAAAAAATTTTTCTACAAAGGAAAAATACAATACTCATTTCCAAAAAAGTTGGGACAGTGCAACATATAAGAAGAACTCCAACACATTTGTTTGGATTATTGTATTGCCGTTTATTTCAACGCATTACAATACATAAACGATAAATTAGGCATGGGATCACATATCTTATATGCTTAAAGAAAGATACAGGTGGTTTTCCTGTTTGGCATGTGCAACACACTCCCAAAAAAGTTGGGACAGCACGGCGTTTACCACTGTGTGGCGTCACCTCTCCTCTTGATGACACACTGTAATCTTCTGGGCATCGATGACACCAATCTTTCTAACACCGTAACCGGAATTCTGTCCCATTCCTGTTGGATATAGGTTGTCAGCTGTTCAACTGTCCGGGGTCGTCGCTGTCGTAGTTTTCGTTTAATAATACGCCAAACGTTTTCTATAGGCGACAGATCCGGGCTGCAAGGGGGCCAATCCAACATACGAATGCGCTGCCGACAGTAGCCATGCAGTAGTTATGTGCGCTGCATGCGGTCTGGCGTTGTCTTGTTGAAATATACACTGACGTCGTCCAAACAGGCGCCTCTTAGATGGCACCATAGCTTGTTCCAGGATCTGTATATACGCTTCAGCATTGACGGTGCCATTGCAGATGTGCAAGTCTCCCATTCCATGGCCACTAATACAGCCCCAGACCATGACAGACGGTGGTTTCTGTACCGAACGCCTGTAGCACACAGGAATATCCTTTTCATCTTTGCTCCGGAGTGTACGGCGTCCATTATTTCCGTAAACAATCGTAAAGGTTGATTCATCGGACCACAATATGTTCTTCCAGCGTGCTTGGGACCGATTGCGATGGGCTCGAGCCATATCAGACGGCGACGTTGCTGTCGTTTGTTGATGTATGGCTTCCGTTGTGCACAGTATAACTTAAGTTTGCATTTGTGGATGCACCGGCGTACAGTATTTAACGATAATGGCTTCCCGAAGAAATCGCGGGCCCGCGTGGCTATGTTCGTAATCGCAGCATTCCTATGCGTGACGCAGTGACGTCGGAGGATCCGAAGAGCTCGAGCATTCAGAATAGTTTTTCTACCTTGGCCTTTCCGAACTGTGATCTCACCACTATCGCAGTAGCGCTTGATAATATTATGTACTGTAGATGATGACAGGTTAAATCTTCTGGCTATTACACGCTGAGAAACGTTGTTTGTGAATTCTTGAATGATTCGAACACGAAGATCTTCGCTAACTGGCTTGCCTCGACCCATCCTTCCGAATAAGTTACCTGAACGACGGATGGCAACTGTTATTTATACGGAATGTAGTACGACGTCATCATTCTAGATTATTCCCGAACAAATTCGGAAGGTTCCACTACTAACAGCCCTTCTACAACGTATGTCCCTACTATTTTGGAACGTATTGCAACACCCCCATTCAAAAAGAACGTCTCGGTCACGATACAAAATGTTTTGGTGCACACAGTATATTTATGTCATTTCATAAACGTATCTGCTATTTTGTATTCGCGAGAAAGTTTTGTTACATCATCCCTTTTTGTTTTTTCTATATATTTTGCACTGTCCCAACTTTTTTGGAAATGAGTATTGTAGATATTCGCCTAATTAAATGCACTTGATTTAACTTGCTTGGTGGAATCGTGGGTTCGCTTAGCATAGGAGTAGCATTGGGAAACAGGCGCTTTTCGAATTTATTTCATTATTAAATTTGTTTTTTGTTTTTCAATTTATTTTCAATAAATAAAAAAGTTAATCTACGGTCTCCAGGAATCACAATCGGAATCTAATTTGAGAATCTACGGTCTCCAGGAATCACAATCGGAGGACACCGTGTCATCATGCTGCGAACTGTTTCGTTCTAAACTTGACGTTCGTCTGGATCCGGTCTCCATTTCCTCCGCTAATCGCATAGGCTTTCGCATGTCGTCTAGAATTAGGCCCATACTATTGCAATTTTCTTCCTAAACATTTAAAGGCACAATAATTAAAAACCGAAGTAAACTGCGCGGACTGTCTATACATATTGCTGACGATCTAACTCCCTTTCGATATCGCCTACTTTGCGCTGCCAAATCTAAATTTGGGCCTCGTAACGCCTGGACTTTCGGGGGCAGAGTTTTTACGAAGGATCCAACAGGCTCAACGATTGCCATCCCTTCCTTCACTGCCCTCCAACACATGTGCTTCACCTCAAATGTTCCCTCAGAGTAATTTTTGTTCTTGTTCTCGTTCAACCACTCACGTTAATTTTGTTCTTGTTTATACTTAATTTTAAGTTCTGTTCGTTCAACTATCCTTTTTATTGTAATTCCCTTGTTTTTCTGTTCCTCTTACTTCTGTCCTCTTCCTACCCACGTTTTTTTAGTTTGCTTTTCTTTTCCCTCTTCCTTTTTTCTTTCTTTTTCACTAACCTCTTATTTGTTCATAGTATCTTCCTCAGTCTGCTCTCCACTCTCTTCCATCTTGTATGCCTTCCCCGTCAAATCCTCTGACCATAAATGAATATAATTCACTCATTGCTGAAAAACTTTCCCCTACCCCCTCCTCTTCTTTACTTTTCTTTTGCTTAAACATTCGTAGTCTTCGTATGAATTTTTCCTCTCTTCAGGCTTTCCTTGCTTTACTCCATTCACAACCTCAAATTATAGCGCTCACAGATTCCTGGTCTAAATCTACTGTTGATATTCCTCCTCTCTCTAATTTCACCTTTGAAGCTTTGCACCGTCCGAATAAGAGAGGTAGCGGTATTGTAGTTTACATTTCTAACTCCCTCAATTATGAACTGTTGCCTAATCACTCCCTGATTACCCCTGATTTCGAAATTCTTACTTTACGGATTAGCACAAAGCTTATGTTCATCTCAATCTACCGCCCCCCCTCTGGACAGTTCTGCCACATGTATTAATGAGCAATTTATGAGTAGCGCAGTGGAATAATAAATAGCATGTAACAGCGCACAAAATAGTGTAAATAAAGTTAAAGTTTATTGAAAACAAAGCAAAGTATTGAAGATAAAGAGGAGTCAAATGAGCACCTCTTTGCAAAAGCAATAATTTGCACAACAATCACAAAAATGTAAATAAATGTTTAACATGAATACAAATAGATTAAGCTTACGTGCACCTCCGTGCAAAATAACCCAAGCTTAACGAACAAGCTTACAAACTATACCTATGCTTCAAGGTACACTTATCCTACCAATAAATTACAACATAGGCCCAAACGTAAGCCTCTACAATTACAATTAAGCTTGTAACCTAGCCAAAGCTCACAAGCTAAACAACTGGATACGACAATTAATGTCCCAATGACCAAAAACTGTAACTACCAAATTCTCCCAAAAGTAAATTACATCAAAGGCTCTAACGTAAGCCTTTACAATTACAATTAAGCTTGTAACCTAACCAAAGCTCACAAGCTAATCAATTGAATACGACAATTGATGTCTAAACTGTAAATACCAAAATCACCTAAAAGTAACTTACAACAAAGGCTCTAACGTAGCCTTTACAATTATCATATAGTCAGTTAATCTGAAACAAAGATTAAGAGCTAAACCAAAGCACATAAAGCTACAAGAAAAAATGACTCAAATGATAACTACAATATAATAAATATCCGGCAACCGAGCTGCTTCTTTTGAAGCAGATGGGCAGATGGTATTGCCCTCTACGGAGTTAAGATCTAAAGAGATCTTACAGGTGGCATTATGCAACACCCAACGCAAAACATTAAACACCTCTAACGAGGCAACATGAACTTGGCCCACAGCTTTCGCTGGTCGGAAGCTAACTCCCGACACCTACCCGCTTTGGCCACCCGGGTAGGCAGCTACTTTTGAAGCAGATGGGCAGATGGTATTGCCCTCTACGGAGTTAAGATCTAAAGAGATCTTACAGGTGGCATTATGCAACACCCAACGTAAAACATTAAACACCTCTAACGAGGCAACATGAACTTGGCCCACAGCTTTCGCTGGTCGGAAGCTAACTCCCGACACCTACCCGCTTTGGCCACCCGGGTAGGCAACTAAAACTTAAGAGCTAAAGTCTAATAGCCAAAAAGTTTTATAGCTTAAAACAAAACATTGGATATAAGCTAAATAAGAATACAGCAAGTTAACTGGGTCGGTATCTGAAACACCTTAAAGGTGGCTAACCTACAGCTTAAACATTCTAAGCAAACAGAACACAATAAAGCATACAAAGGCTTAAACTAATTACGTCTAGTAGAAACCAACTGAAACAGATATAGAAATTTACAGTGAACATTTACATGAATTTCGCTGTAACACAATAGTATACGATTACACAAACGGCGCACTCGCGTACTAAAAGATCCAATTGCGAGGGCCAGAACTAGTTAAATCTATTTCATCACAAAAGTCACTATAAGTAAAAGTTCTACAGTCAGGGGGAGTCCATTATCATTAGAATTATAGTCAAGATAGTCACTAAAGCACACAATAAGTAAAGTTCTTATTATTTTCCAGTTCAGAGATTCAAAGTCACAAAAGACCTGCGATAGAAGACATGGAAATTAAAATAACAAAAACTGTGCTAAATTTGTTAACATTAAACGCACAGACAGGCATAAGGGCTATTACGTGACTTAGCGTTAGGATAGATTTGCACATGAGGAAGGAGGCACTTCACTTGGGCATAATTATTACGAAGCCAAAATCGCTCGTGAAATAGGCTCGCATTCCGTTGGGCCAAAGACCACACACCTCAGAGCACACACATACGTCACGGCGACTTAACTCAGGGAAGGCTCTTTTTACTAATACGGCCGCACAGCCTACAATAAAAGATACACTCACCAGGCCGAATCCACGGTCGGCGGCTGAAACACTCGGTGAACGTGGAAGCAAGCTGAACACCGGCGACGTGCACCTTTCACGTTGAGGACTCTCGAACTCGGCGTCGGAATAAATCTCCGCCAACGGAGCTTCTCTGCTTGGCAGGGTAACACACAATGACGCACACGCCGTCTCCGTAGCCGCCTCCGTTGCAAACGCTCGAGGACGAACCTTCTCCCTCGGCGAATCGTTTACTAAGCATTCCCGATGCCTCTTATCGTTCGTGGCCAGGAGAATCGTCCTTCCACGTCGTCCCTCGGTCGTCGCCAATTTCCTTCTGCTTCTCCGTCGTTGTTTTCTCGACGAGCTCGCGGAAGAGAGGCTCGCTCCTCCCTCATTGGCTGCTGCGAGCTGATCCTCATGATCACGCGGCCGATGTCGATTTCGCTTTCGCTCTGTGTTCACAAATACTCTGGAGCGCAGACGATCACCTATGCCCACGGAATCATTAAAATTCCGTGACAAGTTCTCTTCTTTTTATTCTTTTCTCTCGTCTATGATTCTTGACTTTACCTTATCTTCTTATAAAATCGTTATCGCCGTTGATTTCAATTTGGATTTCTCTTGCCCATCTGCAAATATTTATTCAGTTCTTGATTTAATGTCTAGGACCGGCTTAGTCCCTCTTATTGACTCTTCCACTCATTATTCTTCCTTTTTTAACTCCTACCCCCTTCTTGATCAATGCTTCTCCTCTTCTTCTGACAATATGTTCAGCGGCTCCATTGATTGCGCCATTTCTGACCATTTCCCAATTTTTTCTCTCCAGTCATTCTCTCCGCCTCCTCAGATATCTTCTATTACTGTTAAATCGCAGCTTATTACGAATAACAGATTGGCAGCCTTCAACTCCTTTCTTGAAAATACCAATTGGATCAACCTTCTTCCCCCTGATGAAAATATTAATGATCTCTTTACTAAATTCCTTCTTCACCTCAATTTAGGCCTTGAAAGGTATTTACCTTTTGTACCTTCTTCAACCTCAAAAACTAAACCCCCTTTTCAAAAACCTTGGATGAATTCCAAGATCCTCTCTCTCGTTGCCCATAAGAATGCTCTTTATCATAAATTTAGACGCTTTCCGAACTCATATAATAAACTTAATTTTCGTTCTTTCTCCAACCACGTCCGCTCCGAAATTAAAAATGCTAAATCCATATATTATGCTCACCTTTTTAATAACATAGGCAATAATAAATCTAAATGGAAAGCCATTAATAACTTAATTCGAGGTGCCTCCAATCAAGTTTCCCCATTCCCTGACCCTTCATCTCTCGATTCCTCCCAGCTTTCGTCCTTCTTAGCTACCTTACTTCCTCGGGATCTCAATAACCCCTCTCTACCAATACAGTACCCTTTCTCTATTCCCACTTTCTCTTCCTCTTTCTTCATTACTCCAACCTCCCCTGATGAAGTACTTTCCCTTATCTCTCGTCTCAAACCCTCCCGTCATCCTGATCCTCTCGGCATTTGTCCCTTTATTATCATCTCGTCAGCAAACGCCCTTGCGTTCCCTCTCACTTGGTTATTCAACATTTCTCTCTCCCAAGGGATTTTTCCCTCCAGCCTTCGCATTGCCAAAATTTTCCCTCTTTATAAAAAAGGTGACTCTTCCATTTTTTCCAATTACCGTCCTATCTCCATTCTTCCTTCGTTCTCTAAAATCTTTGAAGGCCTCTTTTTTGCCCGCCTTTCCTCCTACATACTTAATAATAATTTGCTTTCTTCTATACAGCATGGCTTCATTCCTAAACGTAACACAACCACAGCTTGTTTTGAACTGACCGAATTTATTATTTCCAATATGGCTAACAACAAGTTTGTTGTATCTCTCTTCGTTGATTATTCCAAGGCTTTTGACTCCATCCCTCATAATCTCCTTCTTTTTAAGCTGTCTCACTTTTTTAATATCCGTGGCCCCCCATTAGATTGGATCACTAGTTTTTTATCAAATCGTGCTTACTCTTTAAGTTTATTTAATTTATCCTCTGATCCAGTTATCCGTAACACTGGAGTTCCCCAAGGTTCTATCCTCTCTCCCCTTCTCTTTAATTTGTTCATTAACGATCTTTCCTATATACTTTCCCCTGTATCTCTTATTCTTTATGCCGATGATGCCACTCTATCACTGGCGGATTCCTCCCTCTTATCTATTGAACATAAGTTTAATACTATTCTTCATAATTTCTTCCTTTGGAACAATACAAATCACTTACAACTGAACCTTGATAAAACTACTTATATAATTTTTACCCAACATAATAAAAAATTTGACACCAATACCTTCTCGCTTAAATACAACTCTCAATATATCTCACCCTCTAAGTCTTTTAAATTTTTGGGAATTTACATATCCCACAACCTATCTTGGGACACACACATTAATTCCCTTGCCTCCACCTTAAACTCACGTCTCGGTTTATTTTCCCGTCTCCATTACCTTCCCCCCTATATCTTGTTGTTGCTTTACTACGCATTAATTCACTCCACTCTCACCTATGGTATACAATTTTGGGGTTCTTCCACCAAATCTAACCTTTCACGTCTTTTCCGACTCCAAAAATGGTTCCTTCGAATTCTCTTGAAACTCCGAAAACCATCCTCTGTGTCTCACTTATTTAATCATGTTGGTATTACTCCCATTCATCAACTCTACACTTTTCTCCTGGCAATGTTTATTTATAAATCTCTTAACAATCTTTCACTTACCTCTTTACCTCATTCTCCTTTTATCCCCATCACTACTCCTGCATACAATATCCGTCATTATATTCCCTTCACACTTCCCCGGATTAATCGTTCTTACCAATATAAAAGCGTTTCTACTTCTGGGCTAAAAGCGTTTGGTTCAGCCTACCATCTGAAATCCGTTCTTCCTCTTCAACCAACAATTTTAAAACTAAACTACTAATTCACCTGCGCAATTCTAGCTAATGTTTTTTCTTTTTTTTTTCTTTTCT
>JAHWFO010070446.1:0-38047 GCA_023313115.1 Rhysida immarginata | reverse complement strand
TTTCTTCACGTGTTTATAACATTTGCCACGAGTCATCTGGATAATAGAGGATTCGGATAACCGAGACTGTAATGTAGGAAGGATACTGATGCTCTCGGAGGAAACACTTTTTCAGGAATCGATATTCTTTTTTCCAGCGTAGGATAGTCATCTATGAAAGCGTTCGATTTAATACGTAACTTGTTTATTCTCTTTGCAGTAGTACAAACCTTTCCATAGAATAAATATTATTTTGATTACGAGCACATTCTCCAAAAATAAAAATGAACTGAGTAAATGATGGTATATTCTGAAATGTCGCCAATCCTTTAAGGGTTTGAAATTTTTTAGACACGAAATCATCGCAGATATGAATGGTTTGAAATTTTTAGACACTAACTCAACAAACCGAATTAGACAAAAAATCACACTTGTTTGAGGCAACGCGGAACATAATCAAAAAACTAGAAAAGAAAGATTGTTTCTAGTTAAAAGACGATAAATATGATTATTAAAACTCTTTTGTGGAGACGTGGCATTCTTCCTTCATCTATACACAAGTATCCACAGATCATACATAAGGTCAGTTCTTTTTTTATATATATCTTAGTTTTACGAAATCATCTTTTTTTTTTTATTCTCATCGAGTATCTTGATCTGTGTTCTTTTGAATACAACCCATATTCTATGATCGAAAAATGAAGAGAAGCAAAGAAATTAAAAAAAATTATTGCGATCGAATGCTATCTCTTGGTATCATTCATATTATGATCTATTCTAAGGATATTTTTGGATTATAAAAGTTCAAATTTATGCAAAAGAAAACGCAGCAAGAGTTACAATTACAGATTTTCGTCATATTTATTCTCGCGCATTCTTTACTTCATTATTTTTGTAATATTTAATAACAAGGGTGCATTCTTATTAAGTAGATTTTTGCTATAGCTCCTAATAAAATGCCTAAAGTAAACACTTCATTCGAATGTTGAATGGTTGTTTCTTTTAAACTATCTATAAATTAATCCCTTAATTAAAAATTACCTCACGATATAAATGACTTACCAGGAAATACTGTGTGTATAATGTCGTTTCTTTCTAATCTACGAAGTGATGCAATTAACTCTCCTTGGGTCGCTTCTCTTCCTTTAATTTGATGCCACTCTTTTAATATTTGATAGACGATCTCCCGATCGCCATATTTGTTTTTGTCGCACGAACTTTCGATCTCCTCTATCTTGTTATCATGGATACCCAAATATCGTGCAAGCGGCTTAAATTCTTGTCGACTTATCAGTTTAGATATGTCAACGAATTTCAAATGCAAATTGGAATCTGTAAGATGATATACGTGAGATCGCCATTCCTTTTAAAGAGATAAATGTAAATTTTTGTGAAAAATTTATTAAATGTACAACCTTTCAGATTATTTTGCGAAATGCTGGGTCCATCCTGTTCACACGTTGCTTCGGCTGCACTCACTATGCCAATATGACCCACAGCTCCCTCGTCGAGTGCAGTTTTATCATCCGCAAAATTCATCTTTCTTTAGCTTCAGAAGAAATCTCGACTTGAGGGGAATTCTCCTTTATTTCTCGAGCATTTCCATTTGAACAAAAGCTATCACTGAGATCCGATGTCAAACCCTTGTCTCGTTCTCGCCATCTAAAATGAGAATTGAATACGATGACGTGATTAATTAGGAGTAATCAGTTAATTATTCTCGGGGAAATAAGTTTACCTGACTTCCCCGCATAATTAATATTCTAGTCAATTACACATTAGCAATACCAAGAGAAGATGGAGTAAGCATGTATTTGCAAAAAAATGTAAAAAAAAAAAAGTATTTTCAATAACTTTTCAAATATATAAAAAATTGTATCTGGACACTTGCGCGAAGTGTGGATTCTAGAATTTGTGGTGCATATTTGTACAAGTTTGCTAAATACCAAATATATTTACTAATATTTATTTTCATTTTATTTCGCCTATTTCTTGTGAAGCAAACTCTAATACTATTTTTGTTATTATTCTTTTTATCAGCATTTAAAGTCCACGTATATGCCATAGCTTTGTTGTGCACGCTGGAAGCGCAGCTTGGCTTTGTGGAAGAGTGCGACTAAGGCTAGAACGACGCTTCTTTTCCTCACTTCACAGTCGAACTCCCAACGAAAAAGGAACTCCTGAGAATCGACCATCCTCCAGCCACATAAATTCGTATAAATGACTTTTGTTTTTTCGAATGACCCCCCCCCCCTCCCCTGGAGACTTCTGGATGACCCCTCCCCTCTCCCGAACTTTGTGACTTTTCTCATCATGAACATGGCATTTAAATTCGTACTTACCACACTTTTCTCTTAATAAACTGCGATATACCCTTGTGGTAAGTGGTCTTTGCCCAGAATTCGTCAAACTCTAACCCCCCTCCCGAGTCGGCCACTACTTTTGACTCTATTTCGGTTGACCTTGTGCGGGCCTGTGTAAAAATATGGCAGAAAAATTGGTGATACGCGGGCTCGTTCGTCACTATTGGAAAAAGGGGACCAATGCGCGAGCAGCAGCCGCCGAAATTTGCAGGGTAGAAGGTCAGTGTGTGACCAATGAACGGATAGCACAACGGTGGTTCTCCCGCATTTCGTCTGGAAACATGGACCTGGAAGGCGCCAAGGAGCGGTCATGCAAAGACCTGGTGCACTTTGAGCTGGTCCCTAATGGTCGTGATGTCACTGCTGACCTGTATGCTGAACAGCTCGAGCGCATTTACGCCCCCCTGGCCATCCAGCAGCCCGCCCTGGTCAACTGAAATAGAACCCTCCAGCAGGAAAATTCTCCACTGCACCGGACGCGAAGAACATCGCTTAAGTTGCAGGAATTGGAGGGCATCGAGTTTCTGCCACACCCAGTGTACAGCCCCGACCTGGCACCTTCCGCTTACCATCTTTTCCGATCCATGGCGCACTTCCTGCGTGGACGGCGCTTCGCCAATATCAGTGAGGTTGAAGACGCCGTGCGTGACCTTTTCGCCTAGAGGAGTGGTTTCGCCAACTGGCTGATCGTTGGATGATGGACTCTACTTTGAAGATTAGCAATGAGTGGTTCCTGTCTGGTGCCCATTTAAAAGTTTCCGCGATTATCGGCCACTACTTTTGACTCAACCTTCGTAAAAGCCTTGCACCAACGTTGTTGTGTTCGGAGCTGCGCGATATCACCTCCATACACCGACACAATTTCCTTATGGATATTGACTGGTCCAGTCCTTTTGTACAAAGAAAACGCATAACACTCCGCCACTCAATAGCACTGGACGATGAAATAAGAGCCGCCATTTTGTTTGGACTGTCACGTCGCTAGTGCTTGGCGGATGCACACGACACTAATAAGAAACTTTAACAATGAACCAAACTAACTCTTATATATTGCAATTTTTTCATATATGCCGTCATTTTCGAGAAAAAAAATACGCGACATTACTTTTTGATCACCCCTCGTATGTTAGCCTTGAATAAGGGTTTTTGGACGATTTTGGGTCTTAAGTTTCTTTTTCTAGACTACAACAGCCGTCAACGTGGGGATTGGCTGGCGGAAGAAAATCTTGTAAAAAATGAGGAGAGGGCCAGTCAAATCTCCAAATCTATTTTCCTTGGAACATGTTCAAGATGCACTAGATAGAACAATTGCAAGGAAGTACGGGAGCTCTATATGAGAATTATATGAGAAAAAACCTTTTTTAATATTTTGGGGAAATCCGTTTTCTCGATGACCAATTACCATCCTAGTAATTGGAGTGTATGTATGTGCTACCGGCAATGTCTGAAAAGTAGATATTATATAGAATGCCTAAGCAAAACAGGGAGAACTAAAATAATATAGACGAACTTCAGCTGGTGAATTATCACAAAAAAAGAAACAAAATAAAGTAAATAGAGAAAAATAAAGCATTTTTACCACCCTTATTCTCAAAAAGAAAGTTTACGTTTTAATCACTTAAAAGAAACAATCTTATTGGCAAAACAAATTCTGACGTCGCAAACTGCTCCACGCAAATAAAACTACATAGACATGCAGGAAAAATGAATCTATTTAAATTTTTTTGTGTGGCAAAAACTCAAAATGGAAAGAAAAATTGCTAAAATGCGTTGTCATCAGGAACAAACCTGTATGCAAAATTTAAGAGCGAATGGGAAAGAGGAAGTGCTTCAAAACTCGAATGAAAGATTCCGTACCATCTCACAAGATCCAAGAGCGAGCTAATATAAGGGTGGTAATAAAAATTCATATCAACCTATGTCCATAAATTCATAGTTCCACCGAAACTGCAATAATTGTATGCACAAGAACTCAATGTGTTTTTTTCTGTTTCAGAGTTATTTTTGAGTTTTCGTCATGCAGTGGGAATAGAATGTCTGATATTCATATAATGAACAAACCGAGATGGTCTTCGCATATACAGATGAACATGGAAATGGTCGAGAGGCCGCACGGATTTACAATGAAAAGTACCCCAACAGACAGCATCACCCGAATTATAAAACGTTTGCAGCCGTCTTTCGGCGTTTGTGTGAAAAGGGCTCGTTTGATGGAAGAGCCGAACACGGAGGCATCTCAAAAATGTTGTGTATACAGAGCCAGCGTGAATATAAATGAACAGCGTGTCAATACAGATTGGAACATTTGAACGGGTACGGCAATCTGTGATGCGATGTGTGAATACTTGCACTTCATCCCAAGGAGGCCACTTTGAATCTTTTCCGTAACGTTGACACAATTACTGCCAAAGCAGTGTCATATTCTGTGCTAATTACTCTATTACAGACAAACAATCCATTTCCGGGCATATTTTTGTATGAGGATTTTTTTGTTCCTTTTCTGGTCAGAAATCACCTCCTGAATTTGTCCCTATTGTTTTAGTTCACCCTGTAGAATATCCGAAGTTTGTAGGCAAATTATGAAATGTCTGTTTTTGTGATCGTTCCATACTTTTCCTAAGCATTCTATAAAAGAACAATCTGCATCTTAAGCAAAGTACACGCCTTTGTTAACATTGCACATGTTTTTGAAAATAAACGAATAACTACGATATAAAGTAAAGAACGTTCTTACCATACCTTTCGCTAGTCAAGAGGTTAACTTTTTTATAGTTCTCCTTATAATTGACGATGATCTTCAGAAAATAAGTTTTCGAATGATTTCCCATAATTCCCTGGAAGTGTTGATATCACTGTTCACGAACAGTACAAAAAGCAAATCTTTCATGTATCCAGGAGAACATCATCTTGGTTGCATTTTCACCACATGCCCGAACCATCTCAAACAGTTATTTGACTATCTCTGCCATATTCATTCACACAGCGTTGCGCATGTACAGAATCATTGCTTATATGTATCTTTCAGGTGGTTGGTTCACTGGTGATTTAGACGAACAAACTGGAGCATCTTCCATCGATGTAGTTTCTGATGGAGGTGTGACCACTAGCGTGTCCTCAGTATCAAATAGGGCCTACATTCTTGTCTCGTCTAATGTTAAAGTGGGTGAGATTGGCGGTACGCTCTGAATGATATGTGGTTCATCAGGCTGTGGTGCTTCAAAGACTAGGGGTTCCATGTAAATTGGAAATACCAGAGGAACAGATGATGGATCTGATTTTCTTGTGAACTCTGGAAATACCTTAGGAAAGAAACGAACGGTACTCGTAAAAACTTGCTCTCATTGAGCGCATAAATAAGGTACCCAAGAGATGAAGCGGAGTATCCCATAAAAACACCACTTTTGGCGCGAGCGTCAAATTTTGATCGGTGCGACTTGGGTATATGATAGTATACCAGGCAACTGAAAGGAGCTCGATATTTGATGGTCGGTTTCTTTTTGGACCATATCTCTTCAGGGGACTTAATTTGGCCTCGTCTAGGCAAAGAATTCAGATTAAATGCTGCTGTAGTCGCAGCATGGTCCCAGAATCGGGTCGGAACTTTTGACGATGCAAGAAGAACTCGAATTCCATCGCAAATGGAGCGTACGGTTCTCTCAGCAACACCATTTGACTGGGGATTTTCAGGAACGGTGAATTGTTGAGATATGCCTTGCTTCGTACAGAACTCACCTAGCTCCGCATTGGTGAATTCTGTTCCATTATCGGAACGTAGATACGCCAGATTTTGTCCTGTAGAGCGTTGTAGCTTTAGTATTAAGTCTATTAACGCTTTTGGCACTTCACTTTTTGTCGGAGTAGCACAAACTAACGTTTTTCGTGAGAAATCATCGATGGCTACTAACAGGAATTTGTTTCCATTGGATAGAAGTGGTAGGCATTGGTCCCACTGTATTCACGTGAAGTAGCTGTAAAGGACGTGTTGACCGTTGACCTTGTACAATGTTGTGAGGGGCGTTGCATAATCGTGCCTGAAGGCATGCAACACATGGTTGGTCATCAATTAATGGCGGCAAAACTTCAAGACCGCGCATGCTATGGTGTTTCACTGCTGCGGTGAGTTTTTTGATGACGGATGGCCCAATGCATTGTAAGTGTCACTATAAGTGACAGCCATTGAAAGTATAGGGGGGTCCGTTCGGAAAACTGAATGGATATTTGAGACACGGGAAGGAACGGGAGGTCGTGCCATTAGGTGAAGTAATGGAATAACCAGTTGGGCCGAAGTGAAGACTGTAACCCTCCTTTAATAATTGACTCATGGAGACAACATTAAGGCGCGCGTTTAGGGCATAAAGCGCGTCATAAAGTTTTAAAACTGCTCATGAATCTAATAACACGCTTGCCGCACCAGTACCGATGGCAGCAATCGTTTTCATAGGGTCTGCAGTATGTATCCGTTTATGACAGCTTTGAAAAGAATCAAAGAACTGTTTTTCTTTAATTACATGAAATGAGCTGCCCGTGTCAACTATCCAATCCTTGTTTGGAACACCAACACAATTGGCTGCAGGTTTCTTGCTTTGTCCTTTTGTACCCGATTTGCGAGGCTTACGCTTAGGACGTGAAGCTGATGCACGAGGCATGCGCTTTGTTGATGCAGGATCCTGCGAACAAGAGGGTATTGCGGTGTGTGAAATAGCTGGACCTGCAGTAGTGGGATAAATTTTGGACGGACAAACCGTTTTTACGTGTCCTCGGCCTCCACAATTATGGTATGTTACGTCATTTGTTCGCCGGGCATTTGGATGTAGACGCGGGGAAGAAACAGAGGTGGCACACGAGGCTACACCTATTGAGGAATTTAGTGTGGTGTGGTCCTTACAAACCACATTTAGTTGACTTAAGAAGGTTTCAATAGACATTGATGGGTTTGATTGGACCGCGAGTCTCAATGGAGTATAAGTTGAGGGTAGGCCTGCGACAATATGGTCAATCAAAATTTTATCATCCAGAACCAGGGACACGGCTCCAGCCTGACCACGGATTTGTAGCGCTCTTGCTACATAGGCATTCGGATCATCAGCCTGTGTCACTGAATCCGGCCTTCCATATCGACGCTTAATTGCTTCCCACAATGTATAGGGATTGTCATCTTGATGCATGATGACAATATCATCACTCACCATACTGAGGAGGTAATGCCGTACTCTTGCCCAATCAAGTTGCATGGATGAGCTGGCTGATGCTTCCGTAGGGAGAGAGATCTTTTCTTGGACATATTTGGCTAGCCCTTTGGTTTCGAGAAAGGTTAAAACTCGATACGTCCATTGAATGTAATTGGCACTCGTTGGCCTAGGGAGGGAACGACCCTCTTCAAAATATGATTCCTCCATATTGTATTAAAATAAAAGAAAGAAACAACGAACCACGCTCTGCTACCATATGTTCAGAGGGGGAAGCAAAATAAATAGAACTTCATGGGTGGTGCTTTAAAAGAAAGAACTCCAAAAGTTAAGAGTAAACGTGGCTCGTTAAAAGACTTTTATTTTGGTTTAAAAATTGCGATATTTATTTATAAAATACAAAAATTCTGTACAAAAGAATGTTCTATACAATATGATTTAATTGAGGAATAGGCACTGCGATCTCAATTACAGAAGAAAAATATTTCTCGGAATAAAATAAAGAAATACTTAAATGTACGTTAAATACAGCAAAACACTGTAACCGGAAATATTAATCGTTACATTGAGCGAATTGAGATTAAATATAAAAAAATTGAGACAGACCAATTCCTTATAAAGAATAAGGAAAAGAAATTTCAAAAATTCTTATTTAATGTCTAAAGAAAGACTGCGAAATAATAATTAATTATTAATGGGGAATAAGATTGAAAATGTGCAGCATGGCGTCCCTTATGCGCGTTATTGTTGAAATCGCATTAAAAGAAATTTCATTATTACTTTATTGGTAAACCCGCAAAACAATGCTGTTCGGTAAAGAATCATGGCTGCCGCGAGAAAGTGAGAAATTCAATAAGAAACTAAACATCGAACGGCAGGGTTGGAATAATTTGCAGAGCATTGGAATGAAAATGATAAATGGAAGTTGAACGCCATGCTGCAGGTTAGGAAGGACGTGGAGGGCCAGAAGGAGGGACGATTGGTCAAGCCAGAAGCTGGAAGTGGCCTGACTGAAATAAAAAAAAAACAGTAACCACGGAAAGAACATCAACAATAGTGGGACACACATACTCGTGGTCACGAAAATTATTCGCGAGGGACAACTAGCTGCAGACAGTGGTAATCACGTGGAGATTTTTTAATTAACATTTATTAAAACAATATATACTCAACAATCACTGTCTGCAAAACAGTAAAAACAAACTTAAAGAATAGAAAAAATAGAATAATTAATTACAAATAAAATTATATCTATTTTTACATAAAAAATCTGAGTTTTCCCGAACACATACTTTCTCAGGAAACAGAAAAAAAAAGATTACCTCTTTAATTATGTTTGCTGATTTTGGGGAACTATGTTATAGTTAGAAAACTTTGTTTACCGTATTTATTACAAATTAATCATCAATATAATATTTTTATCATTACTTCGGATTTCTCTCCACCTTTCAGGCAACTTCTGAATGCCATCTTTGAAAAGTTTTTCGATGTTGAATTGAAGAAGGTCACTATTCACATTACGCTTTCTCCCGAGAACGAAATTATTTTACGTTAACATAGTGTTGAAGACATCGGAACAAATGAAACTCGAAAGGTGCCTGATCTGATATACACTGTCATATCAATGAATTGTGACCAGCACCCTTTCAAGACACACACATGGTTCGCCCCAACAACGATTACACATTGCAAAATTTGCATAACAGGCTGAGAAAGCTTTAAAGCTGGTGCATCAAACGGCAGGTGCACGAGCCTCAAGATGGGTGAACGCCCAGATTTAACGGACATCCAAAAAGGATGATAATAGGCTATCGCAGCAAGGGTGGCACCATCTCCGAAACGGCGCGATTTGTGAACTGTTCACGGTCCGCTGTAGTGTACAAGGAGTGGACACCAGGGACAGAAATCGCGTCATAACGCCATCACTGTAAAGGGTCACGAGCCATCTACGACGACTCGTAAAAGATGACAGGAGAGCCACAGTCCATTAACTGACCACCAGATTCAACAGTAGTGCCAACAGACATGTATCCGACATTACTGTTGAACGCACCCTGCTACGGATGGGCCTGAACAGTCGACGCATGGTTGCTGCACCCATATTGATCAGGGGTCATCGTCAACGACGCCTAGACTTTGCACGCGAGCACCGCCATTGGACCACAGACGAGTGGGCTAAGGTCGCCTTCACCGACGAGTCAAGGTTTTTGCTCTATAAGATTGACGGGCGATGGCGAGTGCGTCGTGAACGCTATGAAAAGAGACTGCAGGAGGGTATTGTGGGCCGAAAACAGGCTGGTGGGAGCAGTGTGCATGTGTGGGGGATCTTCTGTTGGGTAGAAGGCAATTTGAATGCCTGTGGCTATTTGCCAATCGTAGCAGACCAGGTGCACCCATACATGCTCACGATGTTCCCCCAATGTGATGGTGTGTTCCAGCAGGACAATGCACCCTGCCACAAGGCACGTCTTCTTCTAGATTGGTTCGAAGAATATTCTACTAACTTTAGAGTGCGCCCTTGGCCTGCTAATTCGCCGGACATCAATCCAATCGAACATCTGTGGGAGCACCTTGATCGCCATGTACGGCAGCTGGACCCTCTACCTATGACTCTCGAAGCTCTGTGGACAGCGCTTCAAGCGGAATGGACTGCCATACCATTGGACACAAACCGCGCACTTCTTGCATCCATGCCACGATGCCTAGCAGCAGTTATAGCGGCGAAGGGTGGCTACTCCTATTACTAAGCGGGTGGTTATAATTCAGTGATATGACATTGTATATGGCGGGCGAATCATTCTTATCCAGCCAAACTCTTGAAACCGTGAATATGTGATCCTGCAGTACGAATCGAACATTATTTTGAGTACTGTTCATCTTCAGTTCAAAACTGCCTGTACTAAACTTTGAAAACTTTGAGTCACTTACTATACGATGTCGGTTTACTTTTTGAATATTTCTAGCTGTTTCAAAAGAAAAACAATAAAACCTGTTAAATGTGCTCCTCAGATATTCCATCTTTTGGCGTACATAAACTATTGCAACTAGTAGTATGCAAGAAAAAGAAAAAAAAACCATGTAAATTTAATAAAAGGTTACAAAAACAACTCTGCATCCCTTTTGAAAATTGTAACTGCTTAAAAGTTCTTGTAACTATTCACAAATAGTTACTGTAAAGAAAAATCTTGTTACCCGGTTTGTTACAACCTGATAGTTACATTGTGCATGAACGACTCATGCTTCTGATTCCATCAATTTTTTTCGCCCTCGTATTTTATCATTCCTATGGAATGCTTTCTGTTTAAAGAATAATTCTGAAAATAGAAGTTTAAAGATCGCGCGAAAAAAAAAAGTTAGATTAGGTTAGATGGCAGAGGCAAATTTCTCCGCGCAGGTTTAAACGAATTGGGTCCGTCTTTGCTGATAGAGTGTATTGAAACAAAATTACACTTTAAATAAAGGGGATAAAACACCTAAATACCGTATAAGACATAGATATCAATAACGTCACAGGAATCCAACATAAATCCACAATATTATAATTTAATATGAATACATGTATGCATATTTCACCCACCAATTGGCTAACTTTCAGTATGACTAAAAATTATAAACTATTCTATGCCATCCCAGTAAACAAATCAAATCCACTTTTCCACAAATAGTTTACTTTAGCATGAATATGCATATTTCAACCACCATGTGGCCATCTTTCAGCATGACTCATGAAAGATTCATATTCATGCTAAAGTAAAATATTTGTGGAAAAGCGGATTTGATTTGTTTACTGAGATGTTATTGATATCCACAGTTTATAAGGTAATTAGATGCTTTAACTCATTTATTATTCTATGTTAGCTTCTATGTTGCCACTGTTACTTTTATCGATTATGCAAAAATTAAGCCTGGTGTAATTTTTACGTCAAGCTAAAAGATGGCCATATGATGGCTGAAATATGCGTATTCATGAAAATGAAAATTATCAAATTGAAACAATACTTATGACAGAAAACATAAAATTATTTCACAAAAGAAAATGATTCACTGCATGAGATTACCTCTAATACACTACAATTCACATAACTTTGAATTATTTTCTTTATATTTGTCAGATAGATTTATGTTTTTACCATTGTAAAAATACATCATATATTTTCTGTCATAAGTATTGTTTCAATTTGTTTCATTGCCATTTATACACAGTCTTTATTTTAGCTTGTTCATTATGTAAAATTCATATTAAATTAAAATATTGTGTAAAAGCGGGTGATGCACTTATAAACTGAAATCAAGAAATACATTTTAGTGGCAATAGTCTAATTCTTAATAAAAGCAGTACACAATGAAAGCGATTATTATTTTTAAGATTATTATATTTACCTGATAATTGTAAAATCATGCAACTCACACGGATTAATAAAGAAAAAATCAAGAACATCATTTTCAAAATATTTTTAACCGAGATCGAGTTTTCAAGCTTATTATTTCGAAGACCTCTTACTTTGTTTTACTTTGCATATAACAGGATAAAGAGAAAGTTTCAAAACTTCCTCGTCACAAATATAGTTTTGCGTGGAAATGCGCAATCGGATATTAAATCATAGTGTGAAAATAGTAGTTCCCTTATTTATTTATTTTATACAGTTTACTGTTTTCAACAGTTTCGGGCAATTTTCTTTTCTGGTTTTATCACTTTTTTATTAATAAAATATTAGGATAAATCGAAAAAAATGTGAATAATATAAACTTTATTAATCTGGAATAATGTTAAGATGCAAAAATAAATAAATAAATAAATAAATAAATAAATAAATAAATTCGAATTTCCGTGAACTTCCCTTTAAGTAAACAATAAGGCGGACACTATATCAGTTGATTCATTTATCGAATTTCCTTTAAGATTTCATGTTTTATCATTCAAGAATGAATATTTCTTCTTGTTTATAGGCCTCATTTCACAGTTTTAATTGTTTTAATTTAATAAATGAGATGAAGTTTTAATGCGACTTATACATTTCGATTGCGGTTCATTAGCTTAGTATTGCCTCGTCGGCTTTATAAATTTCACTGCAGCTAATTTTTTTTTTAACTTATTTATTTACCGTTTCCGGGTCTTTCCAGATGTCTTCCTGTTAGTTCACAGAAAAATTCGAATCTCCCTTAATCTCGACGTCAGACAGGCAAAGAAATTGCGCAATAGTCTTTAAGCACTTGTTGAGCAATTTCCTTGCCTGTCTGATGTCGAGATTAAGGGAGATTTATGGCCATATCACTAGCAACTTTCTTGAATGAAGTCTTCCTTCAGCAATAATAAGCTTATATTGTTGCAGCTAAGTGTTCCTTGTCTCAACAATATCAGTTTATTATTGCTGAAGGAAGACTTCAGTTAGGAAAGTTGTTAGTGATATGGCCATAAGTCTGCTCTCCTACACTCGTGTGAAAAATTTCTAAATATTCTAATATACGAGGGTCATGGCAACTGTGTTTTTCATATATTGTTGATCCTTGCATAGTATTGGTGAATTGCGTGTTGATACCATTGTAGATACCTCTTGTTGCACAAACTTTAGGTATGTAGTAGCAGAAAGACAGAAAATAGACTCCTTACGGTCATTTTATTTATTTTTTTTTTGTTTGTTTGTTTTTTGAAATTGATAAGTTATTTCGAAAATAGCTGTGTTAACTTACATTTACAATCCTTACAGCTATTGTCGCCGCTTTTATCTGCAAGTTGTTTAATTAATATTTTGTTTTAAACAGATGTATTAAAGATGCGTGAAATAAATGCAGGTCTGCGAAGTTACAAACATCAGCAGACTCCATAAGGAATGTAAAAGAGTGAACAACACAAATTTGATAATTAAACTTGATAACTAATATAATTTATTTATTTCGTTATCAAGAAAAATACGAAATGTTTATATACAGGATGTTTCTAAACTATCTCCCGTATTATACAAGTTTATTAATCAAAACTATTACAGATTTTAACGTGATTATTTTTATTCACAAAGAAAAACTCAAATAGTTTCTTATCCTCGCGTGAGTTGATAATGAAACATGCGGTTGGCGCGTTGTTCCATTTTTCGCGAGACGCAGTAAACAATGGTGAGTGTTCTAGAAAAAGCTCAATGCGTGTTATGGCTTGCGAGATTTAAGTCAATGATTACAGAGAATGATCAAAATAAAGTTTAAAAAGGATCCTCCAAATCATAAGTCAATTAATCTATGGCATGAAAAATTTTTAAACTCAGGCAGCCTCTTACACAAAATTGTGCTGGTAGATCTTCAGCGACACCACAGAAAATATTAGGGAGGCGTTCGATCGTAGTTCCCGTAAATCACTTCGGGAACCGTATATGCCAATGGCAGTCGTACATAAAATAAAATCTTGTAAACATTCCAAGGAGAAACTTTAGCAATGAAGGAGAAATACATTTATACAGCTATTATAAAAATTAACCCACGAGTAGTGTAAGGCATGTAGCAGGTCCTGAAGTCATCTATTTTTACCGCTCTATCTGCACTTTTTTACCTCTCCCAAAGTTTTTTAATCAAAAATTATTTTTCTCGAACGTAATATGTAGAAAATGTAAAAAAGTTCGTACTTTCTTTCCTTCCTCATCATTTCCGAACGTATGATATATCACAAGCCATATGTTGGCATAGTTCTAAAGATCACGTGACTACCACCCCCGAAAATCCGACCCCAATAGAACACTTGGGCCTAAACTTCATACTATTGTAGGGCTTGCCTAAAGGAATCTGGATACCGAATTTCACGCCTTTACGTACCTAAATAGCACATACATATGTTGTCCTATCTGAATCCCACCCCCGTAATTCCGACCCCAGTGTACCAATCAAAACCAAACTAAATAGTGCAGATGGACATGTTCATAGGAAGCTACTTTCCGAATTTCAACCTTCTACCTCAAAAAATGCAGAAATTATGAAGGGGTATAAAGTTAAGCTATTTTAAAACCAATAAGTAGCTCCATTTTTTCGCAACTGAATATAGATTTGAGCAATGGCGTATATTAAAGATAGACTCTGAATCCTATTGTTGTAACTTGAAGCAAATTGAGAAGCTCCATGCCCAGAACTGTCATGGCTGAAAGTGAGTGAAGATGATGCAAAACACATGGCTAAACACGAGAGTAGCTGATTAATAATTCTTTCACACGCCGATCACGGACTGATAAGTTTTTATCTTTTCGTTTACTTTGTATTTGAAGTATTTTATCATTATATTTTATAACCAATTTTTCGATCATGGTTTCAATTTCAATTTCGTTTCGATTGTCTTTCAGTGACGTATTTTTGATTTATTTTTGTGGAAAATGATTCCTGATCCTTTTTCGTGTCTGTTTGTACAGTCGTACGCAGAACAACTTTGAATAATGGTTTTGAATTAATAATTCCTCGGGGCCCAAAATCTTCAAAAACAAAGCAGCCAGACAGCAAATTACTCCACGGCTCACTCCTGCCCAGAACTATCATGGCTCAATTTGCTTCACTTTTTGCCGCTGTTAACAATAGGATTCGGAGTCTATCTTTAATATACGTCATTGGTTTACCGTCAAGTTTTGACGGGATCTCTCTAGTTCTTAATAAATATTGTACTTTACCTGGAAGTGTTACGCTTTCTACTTCAATTTCATACAGACAGATGGGTAAAGGTGTGGTATTGCGCTTTTCTGTGAATGTCATTATGGTGCCACTAAGACCGTTGCAGTCAATGCTCCTAGTCATTGTTTTGACAGTATATCCATCGTCTGAAATGGAATATGTTCACAATGACATAAAGTTTGCTCGTGATTCCAACTTTAATAAATTATTGTTGCCTTTAATTGAACTTAGTGCTTGGATAAATTATCCTGAAATCTGAAAGAGGGAAGGAGTTTTTTAAAGTTTCTTGAGTCGCATAAATGCTCCTTCGCTACATCATCAGTATAATTCTTAAGGTGTTTAATATCTATGATTTCATTATAATTTCACACTAATTTCTCCCTCATAAATGCCAACACGTTTTGTCTTTTCCATGATTTACAAAGCATTAAACGTTAATTCTTCACTCATATAATATTATATTAATGTATCCATAAGTATTAAGAATTAAATGAAAAAGAATGATTTTACTGAATTTTTAGTAGAAGTTATGTGGCCTTTATAAAAACAAACCATTTCAAATTCTTTTCTTTGTCAACGTTCGATTAACTTACAAACCAAAGAATTTTAGGACAATATGCACAAATTTTATTATGCAGTGATATTATAAAATGTTTAATAATAAATAATTTTCGTTTACTTCTGATTGTTATCACACCGCAGCCTCCTCTGCCTACATTCACTTCAGATGAGAAAATTTTCTTGATCGCTAAGAGAAATTAAAATCATTTTATTCTACACGAAATACAGAGTATAACCAACATACAAAGTACGTAGAAAAAGAATTTGGTTTACTGGAAGCAACTACACCACCAATCAGTTAAAAGGAATATATTTAGTTTTTAAAATTCAATTTACTCAGCATGACTGTTATCCGAACATGTCCGAAGTTGATGAGTTCATTAAATTTCAACTCCAACCAGATTTCGTTGAGTTTGGAGTGAAATTCTTCACAGGTAACGTTGTTCCCGTCGGTTGTCAAGTTGTAAACGTTGTTCCCGTACGGAACAATATTGAAAGCTTAAAAAAAGAAACACAAAAAATACAAAAATAAGCATGAGATAAGTGATATCACTTTTATTGTATATCATTTTTCGTCGTAGTATATGCCATATTTTGACATATGTTATATTATTTGAGCGCAGAGAATTATCTGCAGTAAAAATTATTCCAATTATTTATAATAATGATGATTTACAATAAAAACTTCAATGTAGAAGTACAGGGGTTGGAGAGCAGCTGAATTTTCACGATATTTGCTTGAGCTTTTTCTAAGAGTAGCTCTATACATTTGGCTAATGAATTATGCAAAAGACATTTTGATAACACTTGCGCATGCACAGTTAAACATTAATTATTAAAATGCCCATATTTCATCAAATATTTAATATTTTAATATTGTGATTGCAGGGTGTTTTCTCTAGTGTAGTTTTTCAAGTTTCCTGAAAATGGCATTGCATTGGATTGAAAACCCTGCATGTTATAAACAAAAAGCTTACAAAAAGAAACCTTTATATCTCCGTAAATGTACGTGCTATGCTAATAAAAATGAACACAGATAAGTAAAAGAAGCCTCATAATCTGTTTTTCTTTGTTCAATTTGTTGCTGGTCCCTTATTTGCCTTCCGGACAAAATCTTCGCTGAAGTATGTCCTGTGTAACATGCTCTTTACACTCCTGAATTGTTAGGATTATTCGTCAAGTATTTTTCTAGATATTCGACTAAAATCCAAAGTGTTCATATTATTTTGTTCAACCCCTGTATATATCCTCTCAATCACCATGGATTAGTTTAGAATGAAATGTCTGTGTTTCATGTGTCTTTCGGGTAATATCTTGTGTAAATGGTTTTCAAGGTACAGTGATTTTCGAAGATAAAAAAAATTATACAGAACAAATATTATAGATTAAAATTTACACTGAGTGAGCATATTATTATGACCACCTGACATGTTTATGCAAATGCGCGCACGGACTTCGCCACAATGTTGCTAGCGGGCCGGACCAATATAAAAAGGGAAGCTGAGTGTTGTCGACAACAGTAGACGTGTTCTATTCTTCAAATATGGGGAAACGACGCCATTTAACAGCCTTCGAACGTGGGATGATTGTAGGTGCTCGGAGCTATAGAGCGAGTATCAGCAAAACAGCAGCATTCGTGGGGTGCTCGAGAGCAGCCGTCGTTAAAGTATTTAAACACTGGACGGTTAGCTGGAAGACGGGGTCTGAACGTTCGCGTTGTGGCCGCCCTCGTATAGTTGATGATCGGACAGAACGGAGACTGTCACGACTGGTAAAGGATAACAGAAGGGCAACTGTGCATCAAATCACTGCTCACCTTAATCAGGGGACCTCCAAAACGGTCTCTGAATGCACTGTCCGCCGCACACTGCATCGCATGGGATACGAAAGCCGAAGACGTGTCCGCACACCTTTGCTGTCTGCAGCCAACAAGTGGAAACGACTCCAATTTGCTAAGGAGCACAAAGACTGGACTATCGAGCAGTGGAAACAAATCATGTGATCTGACGAATCACGATTCCAGTTACATCATGCAGACGGCCGCGTGAGAATCTGGCGGAAAGAGCACGTAAGCATGGACCCGCATGCACGAGTACTACCCTTCAGGCCGGTGCGGGCAATGTTATGATCTGGAGAATGTTTTCCTGGCATGGGATGGGTCCGTTAATACGTGTTGAACAACGTGTGGATGGCACAGCATATCTCCGTATCGTCGCCGATCAAGTCCACTCTGTCCTGTTGATGGCGTACCCCAATGGAGATGGCTACTTCCAGCAAGACAATGCGCCATCCCACAGAGCTCGTATTGTGCAGGAGTGGTTCCAGGAACATGAGAGGGACTTTACCTTACTTTGGTGGCCCCCACAATCTCCAGATCTCACTCTAAGTGAGCATTTGTGGGACGAAGTCGAACGAACCATCAGACGGCTGGATCCACCACCGTCCAATCTAGCACAACTAGACAATGCTATCCATCAGGCCTGGTGTCAGATTCCTCCCACCACCTTCCAACATTTCGTGGAATCAATGCTACGAAGAATCACCGCAGTATTAAAGGCAAAAGGTGGCCCAACGAGATACTGGTCATAATAATATGCTCACTCAGGGTGTATTCACCACTAACAAACGCTGTAGATCTATTAATACTTAGCTAATATAATTAATCAGGAGAAGTGTAATTTCTTTATATTTGGGTTTGAATGAGAAGTAAAAACTAATGATTCACGGTCTGTATTCAGTAACTGAACATTCGGAAAAAAATTTCTAGACCCTTAAAAATTAACACGTGTTTGAATGTTTATCGGTCTTATTATATATATATTAATTATGTAAACCATTGGTAATAGAAAAAAAGAGGTGTGGCAAAAATTGGAAATTATCTTGAAAAAAAAAATTGTTTTAGATAATAATTTCATAACCGAAACACGTCAGCATTTTTAGAAATAAATTTAGAATTCCCAGATTTTTCTTTCATATCCTTTTAATTTTTTATTATCAAAATAAACTTCCATTCTGATTTTGGGAAATGCAAATATTCACATACTCTTTAGACATTGTTCTATTCTTAATGAAAGGGCTGGTCCAGACATACATCGGCTGGTCAATTGTTGTCTCAGTAATCCCATTGACTTATACGAACGACATTGTAAGATAATTTGCACCAAAGCCTTAGTCAGAAAAATAACAATTTACCGTAAATTAGCATACATGTCTGAAATTTTAATGATACTGAGGCAGATTTCTGTGTAAATTTTGTTAAAATAAAGAGTTCATAGGTCATGAATTACGGAGATACAAATAGTTAAAAAATAAGAACTTTTGCCCCTCACTTTTCATTTATTTTGCATATATTGACGATATTTTAATACAATCTATACTTAAACTTGTGTCAATATCGTTATAACCTGAGTATGGCCCACTTTTGGTCATTTAATTGACTAAAATATGATAAATACAGCTTGTTAATAATATTTTGTTTGTTTGGTTTGGTTTATAAATGATGTCATTTTTTTCAAATTAAAACCATATTAGGCCAGGCCTTCGTGTATACTTCGTGTAAAATGAATCATCTATACAGATCTAGATTTACGAAGTATCTTTTTTATGGATGGTATAGCGAAAGTTACTATTATTAAACAACAATGAACTGACGACAATGAACTGATGAAATTTACAAGGCATAAAAGAGTTGTAGCTAAAGACATGGTTTACACAATCGAGATCGTGATAAAAAAAAATTTATTCAGCTTGTGAATTGTTAACAAATTTCCGAATTGTGAGGAAAGAGTGAGATAAACACCAGTCTTCTTTTTTCCTTTGTTTTGCTTTGTTTCCTGTTTTCCTTGAACTATTCATCATGACCTAAGAAATGACTACAACGCTGAAGTTGAGTCATTTGTTTATAGTTCCTTAGAGATGTATGCTTTTCATTATTATTCAGAGCGAATGATTAAGTGTAACAAAGTTTGACAACTTGTTATGGTTGAGCATAAAAGGTCATATGAGCAAAGACCGTGTTCCAATTGGGCACATTATTAAAATAGATGAAAGTCTATAATAATGTAACAGCAAATAGTTAAACAAAACACATGTTATGAACTTATAATTAATATTTAATTTAAAACCATAAGGCCGTATTTAAGATTTGCTACAATAACAAGTGCTCATCCCTTGAGCAGGACACCTATGTACGAACCATACACACGAACTATGGCATCTTTATTATTAAGTTGATTGGCCGTCCCAAATAAATCACGAGTATTGATGCCAACGCTGTACATTAGCTGACCAAAAAGGTAAAAATTTAAAGGATTTAAATCGGGGGCCTTCAGAGGCTAAGCGCTGGGGCTTCCACGAGCAATCCGTTTGTTGGGATAATTATTGTCACGTGTGCAATGAATAAGTGTAAAAGAAGTAAGGGAATGAGGAGGATATTTGTAATGAATACAAATTTCTATTAACTCAATTTGCAGATATGAAATTAGCATAAAATAAATGATTGCAATAAATTATTGAATTGTCGTTATCGAGCACATAACCCATAAAACTAGCATTCAATAACTACTCCATTCACTGAACGACGATGCACAAACTAGAAGTATTTCATTTAATAGTTTTAATTACACTGGCTGACAAAAAAGTGAAGCACCCAGAAGGAGTGGTCCAATATTATCCTATTTCGGTACACATGCATACCATTGTTGTGTGAGTAAACGATTAGATTCACTAGATCTGTAATATCTAGAACGCTCACTAGAGTGCATTCGTCCTGTCACCGCCATGTTAAGTTTTCAACTGCTGTGAGTCCGACAGTTACGCAAGACGTTCAGAGATGATTACTGTACTGTACAGAGCACCCGCGATGTCTCGCAGACACGTTAGACATCCTATCAACCAACTAACAGCATTTGGCAGGGGCCGCATTGTGGGACTGCATGAGGCTGGTTGGTCGTATCGTCCAGTTGCCAGACACGTGGGCCATTCAGATATCACAGTGGCCCGATGTTGGAATCGATGGGTACATGAGGGCACCAATCCGCTTGTCCGCTTTTATCTCGTCATTACGATTTGTTTGATATATTACTTAATATCGGGTGATGGACGGGAGGAGAAAGAATTGGATGCTCGGATTGGTGCAGCAAGCTGTGTCAGACGTGAACTGTGGCGATCTGTGGTAACGAAACGCGAGCTGGGTAACAAAGCCAAGCTCTCCGTCTTCAAATCTATCTTTGTCCCCATTCTCACCTATAGTCATGAGGCTTGGGTAAGACCGAAAGAGTGCGATCGCGGGCACAAGCGGCCGAAATGAGATTTCTGAGAGGTGTGGCAGCTGTTACCCTACTAGATAGAGTGCACAGCAGCACAATAAGGGAGTCTTTAGGTGTTGAGCCGCTACTTCTCCGCATTGAGAGATCTCAGTTGCGCTTGTATTGCCACGTGATACGGATGCCGCAAACTGGTCTTCCTAGGCAGTTATTTTCCAAGCCGGTGGGTAAGAGACCAAGGGGTCGGCCTAGAACCAGGTGGCTAGACTACATGGAGAATTTAAGTTCGAGTCGCTTGGATATTGCCAGGAAGGACATGCGTCTGATGGCGGAAGATCGCGAACGCTGGAGATCCTCCATAGGGCTACTGCCCCCGCGACCCTAGCGGATAAGCGGATTTGAAAAGTAGTAGTAGTAGTATTACTTAATATAAAGGGGTTGGACAAAAATGGAAACACCTAACAAAAAACATATCACCTTTAATATAGAGTTGGATAACCCTTGGCTTGTAGAACAGCTTGGAGCCTCCTTGGAATAGACAAATAGAGACCCTGTATGATTTGTAAGGGAATCTTGTACCATTCTTCATGCAAAACAATGGCAAGTTCCTTCAATGATGATGGAGATGGGATAGCGTGCTCGCAAGTTTCTTTCCAAAACAGACCACAAAGACTCAATAATATTAATATCTGGTGATTGTGGGGGCCATGGCAGATGTGACACTTCACCCTCATGCTGAGAAAACCAGTCCTGGACAATGCCAGCTGTGTGAACCGGCGCCTTATCTTGGTAAAAGGCATCACCTTTGGCGATCAAAATTTGCACCATCGGATGAACCTGGTCACATAAAACGTTGAAATAGTCCTTGGCAGTGATGTGGCCTTGCAGGTTAACGATAGGGCCGACAGAATACCACGATATTGCTGTCCAAACCATGACTGAACCTCCACCATGTTTTACTGTTGGCTGCAAACAATCTTGATCATAAGCTTGCTTTGGTGTTCTCCAGTCGTAAACTCGGCCAGCAGTTGGAAATAGTGTGAACGAAGACTCATCCGACCATATGACCTTTTCCCATTGCTCCAAAGACCAGGTTTTATGAACATGGCATCACTCTCTTCGGATTTTAGCATTGCGATCAGTGATCAGTGGCTTTGGGATTGCAGCACGTCCAGAAATACCCTGTTTGTGGAGTTCCCTTCGAGCTGTTTTGGTGCTGACAGGGTTTCTGAGGGTGGCATTCAGTTCTGCAGTAACGTTTGCAGTTGTAGTCTTCTTATTACGTACCACAATCCTACGCAGTGTTCGTTTGTCTCGATCATCCACACATTTTTCCGTCCACGCTGATGTTTATCAGACTTGGTTTTCCCACTCCTGATGTATGCAGTTGTAATCTTGGATACTGTGCCTCTTGAAACACCAAACATTTCAGACACCTTGGTTGCAGAAGCTCCCACCATACGGGCTCCAACAATTTGCCCACGTTCGAATTCTGTTAGTTCAGCCATATTGCACTAAATACTCAACAGAATACAGCATAGAAACAAATGAAGCTTTTTATCTACTTGCTGAAGGTTAATACCCAATACTAAATAGGGGTGATAGCAGCACATCACTCAAATTTGCATAATATTTGCATTTTACTTCAGACATGCATTTTCTGAGGTGTTTCCATATTTTTGTCCAACCCCTGTATCTCTCCATTGAAAATTGCTTGGTGGGGTCGTGAAGATACCATTTGTGCACGTGCTATTGAACCGATTTAGATAACATTTGTGATTGGTTCGTGCCATGTACCATATTCATCGACTGACGAAAACACAGTTTGAAAATCTTTCATAGCCTCGGAGGAGTTAGAGTTACAAACAGACAGACGGACAGACAGACAGACACGTTTCCCCACACTGATAGCATAAAGCATCTTTCGGTACTTAATAAGGACTTTATTGTTCGTGTACCTAAGAGGTAGTCGAAAAAGTAGTAGGGTAGATGTACCAGTAATTGACAGTTTAAGACATTACCTTAAAAAGAAATTGTGTACGTATATCAAATTGAATTTTGAAACTTTTCTAGTTATATCATTAAATAGTAAATATAATGCACAATGTGCCAATATCTAAACAATTATATCTTTAAAAGCTATTAAGTTATTAAATTTCTTCCTAACTAATGTATGAATCACCAGTAGTTGACAGTTAATGCACCAGAAGTTGACAGGCAGTTTCACTAGTAATTGACAATATTTTAATTACACATTTTTATTATATATTTTTACAAAAAAAAATGATAACATTCAAAAGTAGCTGATGAAATCAAGCATTTTTAAGAATGTGTAAAATATTTAACATTAACTAAAATTGTGCTTTTTAAAACTTAACTTGTTCATACAGATCATTTATCCTTTTTTTATTACAACGCTTATTTAACTTTCGCCATTTGGTTCATGTTTGGTGGATGAAATCTTGTGATCAATATTTCAACCCCTTCCACTAGTCCGATCTTGCTGAAATTTTGTACACATACGTAAAGTCGGTGACAATGCATGATTCTAAAAAAAAATTTCAAAAAATCCAGAGGGGGGGGGGAATTAATATGAAATAGAATTGGCTTATGTTTGTTTGTTTGCTCAAGAGACGGCGCTATGTGTACCTAATTTTGACATTAGCGATATTCGTTGAAAAAAATTTTATTCTTCACTTTGTTTCCTTTGAAATAATAAATAAAATCAGTCCACTCCTATGTAGCGTGCAAGGACCATAGAAAATGAAGGTGTTTTCCATTAGTGCAATATCATCAGATCTTGGCCAACAAATTATTCATAGAAAAACTTGATTTTTGACAATTATTCAAAACTTGCAAAATTCATCCAATTCATCCTATACTACTTCTTATCCACAGTAAACAGAATACCATTGGAAGATAACTTGTCCTGGGCTATCTGTTGATATTGTAGCGTTCCACTCCCTCTAATAGTTACCACTAATGCGGATCAGTACTGGGAGGTGGAGTTGCTAGGGGTTCGGAGCTAGGGGTTCAGCACTCAGTTCGATACTCACACAAGTTATTTTATTCTATTGATCTAGATACAATAATACAATGATTATTCTCTGTTCTGCTTTGAATACTTAAAGATACAACTGTGGCCCCATGAAATATTTAATTTAACCACTTTCACTCTTAACATTATCCTGAGCGATGCTCTAACTAATATATGCTGGCACATCCATGCACTAAGTCAGTGGTATCAATGCGCACTGTCATGCTTGCGAGCGGGTTAGGAATTATATATGGGCTGAGGAGCCCTTATTTCAGCGTTACATCCCCGAATAAATATTCCTTGCAATCTGCATATAAATATGCACTCTGGCGTGATACACCTCCTTTATTTGTACAAAGTAGGGGGGAAGTGTCGGAACCCCTCTTGGCGGATGCCAACGCTAGACTCGACAGCTACTGGGTTCTGCAGCCGCAATACTGTTGTACAGAATATTTATTCCTGTATTCGACCACCCGTAATGCCACACGGCCAGAACAATGTTCCAAAAGCCCACGCGTTAGCCATGATACTTGCCAAGGGTGCCTTGATCACAGACTAGTGCCACGAGTGCTTTTTATCAAGAACATAGCGTTGAAACTTATCCTTTAATCTTATACTTAAGTACAGCATTCGTTAGTTTTTTTGTTTTTTTTACAGAAGTTCAACAGCAGGAAGATTCTCTTCTAAGTGAGGCGGTGAGAATTATTTACCACACGCGTGAAAGTACAGCGTGAGGGCGTTGCGGCTTTTTGAGGGATCCTCGACGGGAGGCTCGAAGACCCATTATTCACAGAGTTCGCTGACTTCTCGAAAAAGGGCTTTCTTCGCGTCAGAATTCAATAATATGTTCACTCACCCAAACCTTGATATTCTTCATCACCTTTTTAAGTCGAACTTCGATGTAAAGCATCTTGCACAGGACGAAATTGGAGGTACTCAGGCTGGTTGACATTCCATGGGTTCGTTAACATTACCAGGCGAAATTCCAATTACAAAATTCATTCTTCAGCAAAATAATTAATTCCACTCGAACTTGTTTTCTTTCAAAGATAGAACTAAACATCTTGCAATTACTAATTTACCAATATAACGTTACAATAACTAACATTTCTACTTTCTACATGTTCCAAAATAAACAACATGTCTGCCATAACCACATTTAGCTCCGCTTAAGACTATGTCCGACGCATACGAGGACAAAAACCGAACTCCTCACACAACTCATCACATAACACGCAATCTTTCATTCCCCGAATTTTCTTTTTTTTTAACAATTCACTTTAAAAGCGGCGACGTTCTTCTAAAAAACATCGCTCCCAACAAAACCAACTCCCAACAACGAAAAACAACAAACGCATTTATTCTACGATCAACAATCATATTTACCCATTAAAACACTCTATTAAAAGGGATTTTCTATTAAATATTACTTGCAAATGCAATAAACCAAAACACAAATAAACTAACACACTCCAAACCTCGACTCACCCCCCCCCCCCCCGGACACACGGGATTACAGAATGACTAGGTAAAACTTCTCCATACTACAAACTACGATTAATAATAGCATATACCAAAATATACAAATATATATACACAATAAAACAACCTTACATAAACGTTGCCCCTCGCCAGACACACGTGACTACCAGCTAACCTGGTACGTCACAATATCTCTATGACAAGATTCAGGACCAACAAAAAGAATCAGTGAATAAGGCCTAGAAGATTTATGCCAGAAATTGACAGTCAAGTTCCTATAATTACTGGAAATTAAGAAGTTACACTTAAAACCATCATGTTTCCTTTATTATTACCCTACATTCTATATCACATTAGTATATTTTTGTTCTTTTTTTTTAAACACAGAAATTATCAATAATTGACGGGTTATTCTATCGAAAAATGGAAGGAAAAATTCTGCGACCTGGGATCGAACCAGGAACCTCGGCTGTCATGGCCGACGCCTCTACCAGTTGGGCTATCGCAGACACCCGGCCAGCCATGCTGACTCAAGGTGTCTTAAAGACAACCAAGTTGTCATGGTTGAAAGCCCAATGGGAGGCAGGCACCTGGCTCAATGACGGGTTATGTCAATTACTAGTGACACTACATATCTGAGTTCTAGTAGTTGATAGAGGATTAAAACAGTTAAAACATCGGTCATCTTAAATTCTGTTACTACTAGAAATATTGTCTCCACTGATCATACGTAAAATTAATAACAAATATTGCAAAAACATTCATGAAATAAATTCAAGTAATCAAACCCTCGCGTAGTGGTTCATTACAAGGATTTTTCGATTCCGTAAGGCATTGAACAATCAACATGTGTTTGCGGCCATAATAGGAAGCAAAATTCCTAGTTTTTTGGTGTTCTGAGAAGCCTAATATGTTGTTTAATACAAGGTGACAACACCAGTCCCTTTTCTTTATTAAAAGCCTTTAAATCATGAATTGTCAATTACTGGTACACTGTCAGCTCCTGGTACATCTACCCTATTGTTAATTGTTCGTTTTGGGGACGAGCTAAAGCCAATCGATACTTAGAAGTAGAAACTTGCAGAAGGACTTCTTGTTCGGGGCTAAATATACGGAATCGTGTACCAAAGTGCCTTACCTGATTAAACTGCATTAAAAGTAAGGTGGCTTCCCTGCAGTACGTTTCAATCTGCTCAAATCTAGTCAATTCTTCAGAGATGTAGCATTGTTGAACGAGGAACAATGCAGCTTATGTTAAAGCACTGTATAAAGAAAGTATGGACAATCATTGTTGCAGGCAGCCATTTTGACTCCTATTTCATTCCTGTTTTTCATGATGATTGTTTCTTGTTCTGCAATAAATTCAAACTTGCAGATCGAGCACTTCCTTTTTGACAAACGTTAGAGAGAAATGTGCTTCTAAACTTTGAATTTGCTGCAAAACACGACCAATCATGATATGAAATAGGAGTCAAAATGGCTGCCTGCAACAATGAATTGTCCATACTTTCTTTATACAGTGCTTTAGCTTATGTGAATTCCTGTTGCACTTTGATATTTAACTGTCTTAAACCATTTATCCTTTGATGAAGCGTTACATTGAAGTTGAATTCACTTCTATTTCTTAAAACATATTCTTGAGCCCATGGTAATTTTTCATGACAACTACCCGAATCAGGGGCTCGTCACAAAGTTGATGACTCAGGTTAGATTTGGCCGCCGCCCCTACAGGTGATCGGTAGGCAAACATTTACTTGAGATCGGTCATAATACTAAGAATAGAACTTTAAGACTACTACGACAGGTCAATAAAAGAAATTTACAGGATGTTTACGATACATAGAAAATTCGGAAAATAAGACAAAAAGTTTTTGTCAAACGGGGATAATAGCCCCCTAGGTAATTACCAATTATTCAGTTTATTAAAAAATAATCATAATTGATTTGTAAATGATATTATCAACACCAAATTTCTTATTGATTGGTTATTTTGGTTTTGATTCTGGCATGTCTTTTTTTGTACTCTGATTTGTCAACTATTCATATTTGTCTCTTTATTCTTGTCTCTTTACCCCGATTGGTCAACCTACATATACAGGGTGTATAATTGTAAGCAATGACAGAGGTGACCCGAATGAACATTTTCTTTTAATAAAATGTGGGTTCGAATTAGAACGCAAACTGAGATATAAACAGAAATAAAAATATCGCCACCAAGATCAACATGTTAATAACTCAGGTTCTATAATATCTAGGATGATCAAATTTGGGAGAATAATTGGGTAGATAAAACTCTGTATACCATTAAAGTCTGATCGAATTCTAAAGAGTAGTTTCCGAGTTACGCACTCAAAACCGTAACACGTGCTGGTTAGTAATCGCATGTGAGCACTGTTACGATTTTGAATGCGTAACTCGGAAACTACTCATTGGAATACGATCAAATTTTAACGGTATAACGGAATCAACACGAAAATTTTCGCCAAGTTTTACTTGTTTACTTCCGAAAAACAAAAAAACCCTGTCCAGTCTTGTGAAAAGATAACACAAAGTAGCGTATGGTGGCGAAGCCCTTAAAGAACGCTTGTGCCAATTTTGGTTTTGCTCGTTTCTGTTCTGATGACTACAGCTATCACTCTGATGGTCTCAATCAGCTGGCATTAGAAGATGTGATATTGCATACGAGGATTTGTGAATTCGTTATTTTTTACTCTGTTCTAGTTAACCAGTATCCACAGTTTCCGGCCGTCCACGTGAATTTGAACAGAAATATACACACACTCATCAAAAGTCATAGCACACCCTTCCAATCAGGTTCCCTGCCCGTAATGAGACAGATCCCGCTGTTTCAATTATCTGAATGCAGGTGCACAGGACTCCTTGATATCACACAACCATTGTAAGCAAAACTAGCAGCAGAAATGGCAGCACGCCGAGAGTTATCATTTGAACGAGGGATGATTGTTGGTGCCAGACGGATGGGTGTCTCAATATCAGATGTAGCCAACACCCTGCAATTTCCCGCACAACCGTTGCAAGGGTCTATCGAGAGTACACCTAACGAGGGGTTACAATCCATGTCGGACAGCGGACGGGGTGCCTCATTGATGCTAGAGATGTTCGCCGGATCACCCGGCTTGCAACTGCTGACCGAAGGGCGACAGCGGGCCAAATCACCATGCGGTACAACCAGGGACGTCCCACAACTGTGTCCATGACGACAATTTGGCGAACCTTGGCAGATGCAGGCTTTGGGAGCAGGAGGCCACGACGGGTGCCTCTTTTGACAGCTGCACATCGTCGGCAACGCCTAGCCTGGGCCAACTGACATCGATATTGGACCGCTGAGGATTGGCGAAGGGTTGCCTGGTCCGACGAGTCACGGTTTCAACTGTATCGGACCGATGGTCGTGTCCGTGTCTGGCGCAGGCCACACGAAACCATAGACCCCGCTCGTCAGGTGGGGACCACTCAGACAGGTAGAGGCTCCATTCTGGCCTGAGGTGTTTTCTCGTGGCATGCAATGGATCCATTGGTGCATCTGATATCCACTCTGCGTGATACTTCCTTCGTCGATCTGCTTGGGGACCACCTGCACCCCTTCGTCAACACAACTGGTAACTACCGCATCGTTATGGAGTGCAGTGGAGGCACGGGTTCTGATTTAACAATTATAGCCTTTTACTTACGGTGGACCTTAGAGAATGTCTTATACTGCATTAAACGGTTACATTGGCGAGCCTTCGGGAAGAACTTGATTAACAGTTCGTCGTACTAAAAAGTGTCTGGAGTCTAATGGCAACCACATGTAATTAATTTTTACGTCAAAGACATATCGTGAGATCTGAATATGTTCAGTTTGGTTACAAAAATTTATTTATTTCGGATTAGAAACAGTATAAATTCATTTCTATACGTTATTATTTTTTCGGAATTTATATTAATGTTTCTCTTGAACGGTAAAACATCAAAGCTTTGCTTTTTTGTTTGCCTTAAAAGGTCAGTCTCCTTATTTAATCACCAGGTTTTGCATACGTACTACTGCAATTAAAGTTCTGAGCTGCAATAGGTGAAGCGAAATAGATCTGCTCTTGAAGGGGTTACTTCTAGCCGGATATATATTACAAACGTGATTATTATGAGAATTATATTTTCAGAGGACTACGTTAACAGCTAAATTAAAAAGGGAACGATTTTGTTCCTATCTGATGATTGAAAACTCAGAAAATTCACAAGGAGCAGCAGAATGGTGATAAGTGAAGGCATCTTTCTGTTAAGAGAATCTTCTCAGATTATGCGTTGCTATGAAATAGTCAGCTCACATGGAAGCATTTTGAATTCCTGAAAACTCAGTTGAATCGACAGGACTCAGGAATCATTACAAGGGAAAAAGTGAATTCATTTACGAGCATTCATTTATGAGCATTCAGGACTCGTATAACAATGCTCATTGGGTAGCGGTGAAGATTTAGTGTGTTACTTAATAATTTAAAGGTTTGAGAAATTAAATTTTCTTTTCCTTTTCCCTTTTCTGACTTTTTAGCTCGTTACTGTTCTGACTGTTACGATGACTTATATTGCAATGTTTCAACCATGATACGGAGAGCATTATTTCATGGAAAATGTCCTCATTCTGTCCATGATGATTTCATGTTTTCGTATTGAGAAATAAATTTACAAATTAAAACATGCTAATTAATAGCGTTTAGCTAATGATTAAAAAAAAAGTTAAAGCTCGTTTTAATAAAGGAAAAATAAAGTTTTTGGAACTAATTACAGGCCTCTATATGCTACAATGTTTAAATCCACAATTCTTCTGATGGACTTTCTTTGTTGGGAACAATCTTAGAAAAAATCTTTACATGGTTGTGATTGACGTATTCTAACAAATCTGATATATTGGCACCAAAACTTGTGATTCTGCGTACTTTATCTAGTTTTAATAGAATTTATTTTTAATTTTACGCGTTAATGGACCATGAAGTTTCTCAACGCTACCGCATGGTTTTAAATATGAAATTGTTAAGAGTTAATGGTCCAAGCATTTTTTAAAACGTCCAATATCATCAAAAAACGAACTACCTCCTAGTCCACATTAAACCTTTCAAGCTAATCCTAAAAATGCATTTTTTTCCATCACGCTTGTAATCTACTTCATTTCTAATCTAAAAATAACCTGAAACGGAACTAAAGAACTGAAAACAAGGATCACCAGACTCTACTTCTGTTTTTCCGTCGACAGCATCCGCTATAAGGCTGAATAAAGAAGAAACTGCGATTGACCCTCTATCCTGATTCATGAATATTCCCATGCGGACTTGACTCATTGTCAAGGTTTCAATTTTGGATACCTGACGCTTTTAATTAAGTTAATATCGTTTTTACGATTTCTTCAATACGCCAAGCATTACATTTCGTACTGTTGCTGCGATTCGAGTTTTCAACAGTCCGGGTTTTTCGGCTACAATGTCCAAAACATGGCGCTAAGTTGGGCCAGCGCCAAGCCAGCGATGGAGAGCCATATCCAATTTAGAACATCTATGATTTTCTGTCTTATGTTTTCAGACAAGGTAGACACGTACAAATACATCATAAGTCAACATTTTTCTAAAGGAGATTATTATAAGCAATAAAATTTGGAAAGAAAAGTCGGAATACAGTCGACCTTATGGACATTCACATATCGAATTTTTACTTTGGTCTCAACATGTAAATCTTGAGTTAAATGAATGTTTACATGTTTCTGTGTAACTAATTTTTCGTATAACTTTATTGAGAGGACCCAATGACTTCGTTATAGGGAGGCTCGAATATATTCAATAGCAAAAACTAACACAAAAAACTAATCATTTGTAGAAATGACTAACAATGGCATCATATCTGAAACACTACGTAATAACTTATTTTCTGAACGAAACCTTCCTGTGAGAGAACGCGGCACCGAATAAGTTTGGCACTTGAACTCGAGCTAAATAGCCCTAATGATAGAAAATTATGACAATATATTTGTCTGGTGTTCGTCGAATCGAGGGTTAACGGTGGCTACATTAAGCGGGGCCTACTGTATTCAAGAGAATTCAACTGCTGGGAACAACATACATTCACACTCCCATCAACCAGCTGAAAATTAATAAGATTCAACGAATTACACTCGAATCCAGCTCAGTAATGTCTCGGACCCCCACTAGCCCCACGAAGACCAGTAACTCGACTTGATATCGATTCCACAAGAGGCTGGAAAACTTCTGACAAGATAGTTTCGACTACATAGCCGCCGTAGACGACGTTCACTGGCACGTGACTTTCGTGATTTTTTCCACATGCAAATTACTGAATAAATAAATTATAAAAATAAGACAAACTGTTTACTTATTAGGCAGAGATGACACAGTAAAAAAAAAATCAAAGCATGACCGCAACCGAGCTACCCGACATCCTCCGGAAAAGTTAGGGGGACACTACTATGTATTTTTTACCAATCCTGGATTCGCCTAGTTCTTGCACAATTTTTATATTCACTAATAATGAACTTAACACCAATCAAAGCCTTATAACTGACACTTGACCCTCAACATTAAAGTACGTTTTTAATATTTCGGATAAATGATTTCGTTAAAAAGTTATAAAGCACTAGATTTGTGATTCATGCTAAAAATTCTATAATTTAAATTTTGAACAAACAAAGTAAACTGACTCAGGCTTCAAAATGTAAAATAAACTCCTTTACTTCATAGTTTTTTGTTTGATAAATTTAACCATCCTACAAATTTAGTCTCAAATACATTTCAAAAGAAACGTTACGTAAAGCCATACGACCTCTCCATAACGCTATCCAAAACACCTCCACCCCTTAAGCGTTCATAATTTATGAAGGAGCCTTAATGACCATTTTAGAATTACAAATTTACTTCACATTCAATTAAGAACGCAATTAAAAAAAAACCATTAAGTTGCCTTGTAAAATAATTTTCCACTCTGTAATCATTCATTAAAGAAATCGTCATATATTTCCGCCATTGAATGTTTATGGTGATGCTTCATTCCGCTATATCTTCTTGTCGACCTAGTAATTTTTTAAATGCGCCACATAGTTCTTTCAATTTTTGAATAAAAGTTTATACAGGGTGTCCCGTAATGAGTGAAAGAAAATATGGGTGATTCAAAGCAAAAAATTGATAAGAACATGGGCCCGAATTTGAACGATAACTGAGAAATAAAGAGAAATAAAAATGCCGCCACCAAGATCAACAAGTTAATAACTAGGTTCTATAATATCTAGGATGATGAAATTTGGGGGAATACTACTGTGTAAACCGTTAAAATTTGATCGAATTCCAACGAGTAGTTTCCGAGTTATGCAATGAACATCGTAACACATGCTCACGTGTGAGTACTAACTAATACGTTTTACGACGTTGAATGCGTAACTCGGAAATTACTCGTTGGAATGCAATCAAATTTTAACGGTATACATAATTGTATGTACCCTATTAATCCCCCAAATTTTATCATTCTAGATGTTATAGAACCTGAGTTATTAACTTGTTGATCTTGGTGGCGGCATTTTTATTTCTCTTCATATCATAATTAGCGCTCAAATTCGGATCCACGTTCTTAACATTTTTTTTGCTTAGAAACCTCCATACTACCATTTACCAAATTTTCTTTCACTCATTACGTACGGGACACCCCGTATGTGTACTTAGCCATAGTAGAGTCTGTAAATGGAAACCTAAAGATTGGCCTTACTTTAAAATGGTTTTGCTTTGATAATTGTATTATTGTCTCATAAGTTCTCGAATTCTGTAATATTTATACGAATAATTAGAATTATTTTTGTATCTAATGGTAAACTACTATTGTTTATTTTATTTCCATATATTATTTGAATTATTATAAATTATTTTATGTAACTTTTTTTTTAACATTAAAATCCGCGCAGGAAACCTTATTAGAATTATTCACTTTATTTTGCAGAAATTCGTTGATAAGTGGCGCCACAGTATTTCGCCAATGTACGCACTAACAAATAGGGCTTGCATAGAAGTTTCGATTTCGTTTCTTCGAGTTGTAAGAGTTAAAATATGAAATTAACCCTTTCCAGCCCAAATTATCTGAGCTTTAAATAAAAAATTTTTCTTCAGTTATAACTTCTTTTAATGTTCGAAATAACATAAAAAAATTGATTTCCCAAATTTTTCATGTCTCAGAGTGAGATATTTTAGTGGGTCCATATGGACCCAGTGGGAGTATGAGGTTGTATGTTCCATTGGCTCCACATGTACCCACTAAGGGTCTCTATATTAAAAACTAACACAATTTTTTTACTTACATATATTATTTATTTTTTGTTGTAAATACTTAACAATAATGCTAATAAATAATTAAAACCATCATTTCTCATGATAATAGAATATCTTTAAATTCATTGTCTGATAATCTAGCCATCTGTAAAAAAGTCATAATTCATGTACAATATTTACAAAATTTATTTTAATTTACAAATTATAAATGAATAATGTATACTGAGGAAAATTGTTACTAAAAGAACAGAGAGGGAGGGAGATAAAGAGAAACAGAGAGGGACCATGCTACGAAGTGCTATTCGCAGCTACTCATCAAGAGATGCTGCAGTAGCATGTTCCGTCATTCAGCCATTATTTCCCACTGGGTCCATATGGACCCCGCTAATACTAACCCTCTCGCACAGAAAATAATATACAAACATTAACTTATAAACAAATATTATAACTCTCCAACACATAAATTAACTCCAAAAATTTTTTAAATAGTAAAAATCATTAACTTACCTCAGAATTAATGAAAATCAAAAGTGATGGAATGCTTTGTGCTGACTCTGTGGAGATATATAAGAAAGAGCGCGAAAAGAAGACCATGTGTGGAGACTACAGAGCTGATGACGCCATCTAGTGATATAATAACATACTTATTAACTAAATATGTCAATTTAGCTCAGTTGGCCATTGTGGGTTGCTTTTAAATACGAAGCAGTTCTTATGGGTCCATATGAACCCACTGGCCTGGAAAGGGTTAAGAAAGCAACGAGTTAAGAAGAGTTGTCGTGGGTGAGTATCTAACGTATCTCTGCTCTCACGTAATTTTAATGCAATAAGAACCTTCTTCCGTATCATTTATTATGTGAATCATTTCAAGGTGTTTTTCTAAATAATCCATCAAATTTTCATGAATATAGAGAGTTTTTGCAAATTGACTGATGTTGAGAATTTGCCATCCATTGACTGACAGGACATCTTCCCACCAAGAATCTGCAAGGAAGTTGAAAATAGCCGTCGTAAACCAATGGATGCATCACTAATCGTATTGCTTTGGGGTTATAATTGCCTTATATAAAAATGTAAGTGATGATAGTAAAATTCATAATAAATAGCAATAGTAATTACATGCTAGATTTCGTGATTGGCTTCGAGTATGTCAATAGAGTTGCTGGCCTTTAGTCTACAACCATTCAAATGTTCACTTCCAAGTATTGTAAGGTGGTTATTATTATTTGGGATTGTTTATTGTATAAAAACTTGGAAGATATTTATTTTTTTTAAAACAGTGAATTGCCTGTTGAAGAGAAGATGACGTTACTTACTTTTTGATTGGAGTTCCAAATAAAGTATCATAGAGTTAATCGGAAACTCCTTACGTTTATCGAATACAGGTGAATTGACGGTTTGGTTAATCATCCAGACCTTCGAGTCGGGGCCTGCTCTGCCGATTGAGTTGCTATGTGGCTTCAATGAAGTCCATTTGGATATCTTGTAACAGCAAAGCAGTTCATATCAGCGGTAGCTCAGTTGGTAAGAGCAGTGCCAGCGATAGGCATGATCCGTGGTTCGAATCCAGGTCGCGGAATTTTTCCTTCCCTTTACAATTTGTCTTTCGAAATATGAGCTATCTCGATTGGGGATGCTATCTGAGCTATGTAAATAATTGATAAGTAAAATAGATGAGAATGGGGCAGATATACGGGAGTATAAAAATAATTAAATCTATTTTTTCAGTTTATAAATTAAGAATGTGTAATGGTTTCCTACAAATATTTTTAGGTAAACCTTGAGTTAAAAAATGGAAATTATAATTAATTTAAAGTTATGATATGATATTTTTCCATGTAGTAAATTGTACAGATGGAATGTACTTTAAGTCCGGTGAAAATAAACTTGACCAACCGGATGTTAAAACTCACGACGTACTGTAGATTCAAACTTGGAGGCTTTTCTAGAAGAAATTCTACGTAGAAGTTGACATTCGATGATAAACAGAATTAAGGAACTAACATTATTCCATTTAATTTATAATTTACGAACATATCCGACTGTGAGACTACAGTCATCTTACCTCCATTTTAACCAAGACTGTTTATGTAAAACAATAAGTAATGAACTCGCCCTGAAACAAATGTAGGGCGCAAACGCGCCCCACCCCGCCATATATAAACTGTTATATATAGTGAACTGAGTTTCTGAATGTAGACTGTTTGGCTGCAGTATGGTTATTCATCAAGACGATGATCAAAAAGAATACTTTCTTGCAAGCGGAGCAAGGTACATCAAGACGATGTTTAAAAGGTAGCGTAGCGGTGTACATAAAGAAAATGTACGAGACAAAAAATGGCAGAGAAGTAATTCCGACTTTATTCAGAAGGAATAACAAGAAAAAGCAACAAGTATTCAGTAGCACTATGGCAACAAGAAGCAAAGCAAGCAGTTGCATTGTTACACTATAACAATATCAAAGCAAGAGCTTGCGGCGTCCATATAATGTCGTTTCTATCTGGAATAATTTTGATTTTAGTATTAGGAATCAGCTTATCAATTGTTGTTTGGATCGCTGTTTCAATCATAAGAAACATGCCTATAAAATCTTATTGCAGGCTCTGAATTTTCCTTAACCATTTTTCTGTTTGTTTTGCATATCCCCCGTTGGGATGCAATTGTTTTTAATAATAATAATAATAATAATAATAATAATAATAATAATAATTCCCTCATCATGCTCATCAAGTTCTATGATTAGACCCACCCAACTCATTCCTTGTCCTCAACTATTTTGCAGACATCTTACTGATTCACTGGTCAGTGAGTGTATTACGAGTAGATGTAAGTTTTTTAGAAATAATCATCAATGACGCGGATATGTCTACAAAATATTTATTTTTATTGCCCAATAATACAATAAATATAATCTCGAAAAGATTCAAGAGATCGTGACTCTTGCCTTGTGAGATCTGGATTGGTGAGGATTGTTAGATCATGTTAAACAGAAAAAGTCTTTAGAGCGTTTATGCTTGACCTGTCTTCCAATAGAAAAACACTGTAGGGAACCAGTTGCCTGGGCACAACCAACTCGAGAGCCAGGCTCCTCTAAAATATTCGTGAAATATTAAGTCAATGGAGTTTTCACAAAATGAGGAAAGTGTTTTTTTAAATGGTCCATAAAAGTTTCTGGCATACACTGGCTGTCTAAAGCTGAACAAGTAATCATACAGTTGCCTCATCTATTTTAATAACATGTCTGTACTGGTATACTGAACATAAAATAAAACAAAAAAATTGTATGGACCTAAGAACCAAAATGTTCCTTAAAGTCGGCCATCCTTGTTCTCTTTACCGAAAAGATAAAAGAAGCTGTCGATGATCTTCCTGCCCGCTTCCAAGCTCATGTTCTTCCCATAGCGACAGTAATTCACAAAATGCTGGCAATTATTGCTCAGTGGGTGAAACGGCTTAGGATCGGGGTCGGCCATCTTCAGCCGAGCACGCTCCACGACTTCTTCGGGCTTGAAAGGGTTCCAGATAATGTCCTGGGCATTGTTAACCCTGAGCAAGCAGCTATGAGCAGGATCTACCAAATCGTCTTCCCTTATCGACAGCCAATAAGTTTTGGGGTCTTCGTTGGAAGTGAGAAGCCTAATGCCTATTTCGATGGGATTTAGTTCTGGGGGCGTTGAATGGTGGATTATTCTGTAATGCACTGTGCCGTTCTCGTCGTCCTTTGTCGTTCCAACGTAGACGGCCCAGTGGCTGTACTTAGGCGTGTTTTCCGTGAAGTCACGGTAGTACTCGATCAGGTCCCCTGGTTTTAAGTGTTCATATAATAATGTCACGTTCTTCACTGCATACCAGTCTGATTGATATTCACTGTCTTCACCCATAAATTTATTCTTGAGATACAGCGAAACTGAAAAGAAAAATTGAGAGGTTTTAAAACTTTGACTACATGCGTAAAATGTACACTACTGGAAATGAACATGTTACAACAAGAGGCTGTTCCAAATTAGGTCGACAATATTGATTCCTGTTCACCATTTCACCACCTAATTGATTTTGAGAAAGGGCCTAAAATTTACACAAAGGAGCATCGTTAGTGTAGTGCATGGACTACCGAAAGATTCAATTAGGAGAACGCTTTTGCTAGAAAAGGAAAAAACCAAGCACAAGTCCTTCCAGAAGGACTACAAGGGAAGATATTGGATTGTGCGAACAGACAAATGACAGCAACAGAAATCCTAAC
>JAHWFO010070439.1:18603-29122 GCA_023313115.1 Rhysida immarginata | reverse complement strand
GCAAATAGTGAGCTGCTTGTTAAAAATTTTCAACATCAATGAGCCGTTTGTTTAAATTTTTCAAAATCGGAGCCAATTGATAAAGTTTTTCAAATTCAACAAGACGCTTGTTCAAATTTTTTGACTTCTGCAAGCTGCTTCTTGGAATTTTTCAAATTTAGCGAGCCGATTGTTGAAATTTTTCAAATTCAACGAGCCAATTGTTGAAATTTTTCGACTTCAGTAAGCCAGTTGTTGAAATTTTATGAAAATAGCAAGCTGCTTTTTGAGTTTTTTATATTTAGCTAGCCGATTTGTTGAAATTTTTTCAAAATCAGAGCCGACTGATAAAGTTTTTCAAATTCAATGAGATGCTTGTTCAAATTTGTTGACTTCTGCAAGCTGTTTGATATGGAATTTTTCAAAATTAGAGAGCCCATTGTTAAAATTTTTCAAATTTAGCGAGCTGGTTGTTGAAATTTTTCAACTTCAGGAAGCCGGTTGTTGAAATTTTATGAAAATAGCGAACTGCTTGTTGAAATTTTCATATTTAGAGAGCCGATTTGTTGTCAGCTCCTCTTCAACTTTTCCAAGAAGAAAGAAACCAACAACCGGATGTAATAATACTGCTCTCTAGGAGGTCCACGCTTCGATAACTGGAGTCATTAATCCGTTATGAGATCCGTGCATTGATGACTGGACCAATCACCTTCTTATTCATAATCTTTATTGTTATTTTTAATTGTAATTGGCCAGTTAACCCTTACCATTTGTAGATATGAATTATTGATTTAAGGAGTTTAAATGATTAATTTAAATTTAAAATGAATTTAGTCTCCTTATAATGGGGAAAATCGTGAAATAATAAAAACAAAATTAAAATTAAAGTCACCAGTCTTGAAGAAACTTGAGAGATGAAAGAAAACTCAAGAATGTTATTGATGGTAGAAATAAAACCAGTCTATTGAGGATGTAGATGAAGTTCTTGTACAGATAATGTTGATAGGGGAAAACGATAATCTTGAAGTACAGATGAAATTTTGAAGGGTTGATCCAAATTTTCGGGATAAATTTCATATAAAAACGTTTTTTTATTATTTCACGATTTTCCCCATTATTTAAATTCATTTTAAATTTAAACTTACCATGTGTATATAAAAGTGGCTTGGAGAGCCCCAAGGTGATCTAGAACAAGGTGGGGGTCAGTTTGCCGGAAGTGATAAAAATTGCTATACTGCGCAAGCGTATTTTGACGTCACTGGATGACATCGAAACCAACACCCCCTAAATCGAAACCTCCACAGAAACCAAAACATGGCAGCAATGAAACCAGTCGTGCGAAAGCGACACTTGACGACTCGTTCAATTCCTTAACAATTCTCATCCTTTATACTATTTATTTTAATTAAATAATAATGCCATTATAAGGAGGGACTTATAATTATTTATAAATGTACTTACGTATTTCTTTTTAATGTGAACGCAGGGTTAATGTTAACTATGCGCACATCGAGTGATCATAGTGAAATTTACTGAGATTTACTGTGAAATAGAAAAAGGGGTATAAACCAGTTCGTTAGAAGGGGGGGGGGGTGTCTTTAAAATATAAATTCATTTACCTTGGTCGCATGATCAGTCATCGTATGATGTGCGGATAGTTAACATTAAGCAAACACAGAGACGAGGACGATAACGTATTTCTAGTTATCATTAGGCCTAGTTATCATTTCTCGTTAAGATTTCGAAATTGATTCGTCGGAACCGTTAGCAGTTAAGAGACAGAGATAATAATTTCGATAATATTTCATAATAACTTTATTTATGCAGGCATTAGGAAACATTAATTTATAAAATAATAAGTTTACGAATAAACGTTTCTTCAGAAATACAACGTAAGAGGTTTGTTTCTTACGTGAAAACGTTTCCTTTTGTGACTAGAATAATGGCTACCGCAACTGCCGGAAGTAAACAATACGCATGCGCGTTAAGCACTTCTGACAAACTTGACTTACCTGTTATTCTAAATTACCTTGGGAGAGCCCCATAATCTGTAGCATAACAGCCTCCGAAGATAGCGTAACGTTGAAACGCGTCAGGCAATAAATTGATTTCTACCGAATCTTTTCAGACCTGATTATTATTTTTTCTAAGGTGTGAAAGCATCAGAAATTCATCAGAGACTTTAAAGACAGTTCACAGAGTCATATTTGTCTCGATCATCCGTCTTTGTTTGGTGCCAAAAGTTTGGAGGGCAAGAATCCACTAGCAATGAACCTCATTAAGCCAAGGCCAGCAACTGGCGTCAATGATGGCATCATTAAACGTACAAATGAGCTGATAAGGGACAACAGACAGATTCGTGTCTGAGAATTGGCTTCAATACTGAACACCAGCACTGGCATTGTGGAGACCAACCACGATAAGCTGAAATTCTTCAAGATCTGTGCCAGATGGGTCCCTAAGCAACTCTCCGAGGATCATAAAACCACCCGGGTGGAAATCAAGATGACACCATCGGCAACGAAAGTGATGTTGACTGTATTATGGGACATTAAGGGTGTCATTCATGTCGATTTTTTTGAAGAACGTTAAAACATAAATGCACCCTACTACAGTGACATTTTGAGAACGTCCCTGAAGCTGGCACTAAGAAAAAAGCCAACAGGACTCCGTATCAGTGGTGTTTGTTTTCTGCAAGACAATGTCAGACCACTCACAGCCAAAGAGACTATGGACACGCCGATGGAACTCAAATGGGACATTTTACCACATCCTTCATACAGCCTGGATCTCTCCCCTTGCGACTATCATCTTTTTAGACCATTGAAAAAGTTTTTGGGAGGGCCGAGGCTCAGCTCCAATGAAGTGAAAACGTGGTTTCGATATCAGCCTGAAGATTTCTACAGAACCGGTATCCAGTTGCTCTCAGAACGCTGCAAAAAATTTAAACAACCCTCATAATATTAATTTGTTCTTCTTCTGGTCTTGTGCGAAGACTTTTCCTAAATCCAAGTGTTCAAAGTACACCATTGCCCATCTATGTCGCGAATGTTGGGAGCTAAGATTTCACCGCCCGCGACATAGTGAATCGCGACTTAGAGGGACAGCAGTGTTGTCTGGTCCACCTTAATTGCTTATTTAGAAAGAAAATCCAGTGTTGTCTGGTCCACCTTAATTACTTATTTAGAAAGAAAATCCTCAGTGACCTTACAGTTTTCCCTGCACACGTCGGTATTCCATAAGTCAGGAAATTCTACAAATTGGCAATTTTTTTCCTGAAAGCCAAGATGGCAGACAATGGCTTCCAATTGCAGATTTTTGTCAACAAAACTAAATCGGAGATGCTTATTACGACTAAAATATGCAAAATTATGGAAGTTTATTATGGAAATCAATATGAGAATTAATATAAGCCAGCCTTCTTTGAGCTGGTTAGTTTCCACAAACTTCGAATTGGCAACTGACTATAGAGGCATCCTTCCCCGTATAAACTGTTGCATTCAAAAACTTCGTGCTAATCGTGTAACGCGTGTCGTGTTCAGGTAAAGCATAACCCATGCTAGAAGTAATTTTTGAATGAATGAGTGTCATTTTAGATCACGATTGGCAGGTGATGTGCACAGTAACAGTAAACAGGCAGCTATACAATCGAGCATAAACTTGTCTGAATCAACAATTTTATGCCTATTCGAAAAAAAGAGGATAATTAGTGAAACTTTTCGCACATCTACAAATAACATGTTCATACCACAATTCATAATCATGATCACTTTACACACATTCGCGGGAATCAAGCTTATCGGCAAATCCACGTTTTCACACAGCAAAATCTTAATTAAGCTCCGTTACAATTTTTACCACCAGATGTAGATAGTGGGCTTTTAGCGATAGGCACTTTATTTCCGATCCAATCTTCTCCGAGTATCAAAAATAACTTTATTTCTTTCTTGTTTCAGTTCATAACCGATGTTCTTGAACAAAGTTCTTTCCACACTAATCATTCATGGCATGATGATGCAATTAATTCGTATAACTAAAACTATTTAGCGAAGCGACGTTTTTCCGTTATTACAGCTTCACATGAGAGGGGAGCAATGGCACAACGAGCATGCGTGCCAATATCGTATTAGAGAACTAACACTAACATGGATGAAAAATGTCAGTGCTCTGTACCAGTGACTTATATTAAAGATAGACTCTGAATCCATGAGAATCCATGGCTTAAATCTCTTGAGCCGTGGAATAATCAGCTCTCTGGCTGGTTTGTTTTTGAAGATTTTGGGCCCGAGAAATAATTAAATCAATACCATTTCTCAAAGTTAAATGCGTACAACTGTACAAATAAACAAGAAAAAGAATCAGGAATCATTTTCCACAAAAATAAATCGCAAATACATAACTAAAATGAAAATACGTAACTGAAAGACAATCAAAAGGAAACTGAAAATGAAACCTTGATCGAAAAAATGTTTATAAAATATAATAAAATACTTCAAATACAAAGTAAACGAAAAGATAAACTTATTACTCCGTGATCGGCGTGTGAAAGAATTATTAATCAGTTAATCTTCTGCTTAGCCATGTCTTTTGCATTATCTTCACTCACTTTCGGCCATGACAGTTATGGGCATGGTGCTTCCCAATTTGCTTCAAGTTACAACAATAGGATTCGAAGTCTATCTTTAATACGGTAAAACCCCGTTACAACGTACCTCACTTTAACGTACATTTCAGAATAATGAACTAATTTTACATCCCCTTGGTTAAATAATCCCTTCAGTACAACATACATCGTTCACATGTCTTGCACTGATTGGTCAATGCAACCCATGCGAAAGTTGCAAATGGGCCGATGGGCTAATTAAGCCGAGTTCACATTTCATTGGTTGGTCAGTATAGCATCTATAAACCCGATGAACGGATATTTATAAAAAGAAAGGACGAGACACAAAAACCCTTTCGATGTTTGTCTCCACGATGTTTGTCTCCAAGAAGAGAAAGAGATCATTAGATTCTCTAACACTATATGGCAAAAAACTGGACTGGGTTGAAACTTATAAATATCTTGGTGTTGTTATTGACTCTAAACTTACCTGGACTCCCCACGCAACTTATGCGTTGAATAAGGCTAAGAGAGCCAAGTTTAGCTTGATTGCTCTGCTGGGCCGGAATAGTGCTCTAAACATTGATAATAAACTCCTACTCTATAAGGTCATTGTTCGGACTATCTTGACCTATGGTATGCCCGTCTGGGCCACAATATGTAAAACTAGATGGAAAGAACTGCAAACGTTCCAAAACGTTACCCTTAGGACTATTGCGCAAAAAGATCGGAGAATTGTTCGCAATTCCTCCATTTATAATGACTTCAACATGACTCATATTGGCAAATACGTTCAAGGGCTCATGGAATCCATGCTGCCCAATATAGAAAATCATAGCAACGAGCTAGTCTCGGGCATTTTAAAGCATCCTATGCATAGAAAGAGATATCGTGATCCAAGGCATATACTTGATATTAATTTTGAAGACATTGATAATGTCTTATTTCCAGATTACTGGACTTCATAGGTCGTGTTTTATCTAATACTAGTGGTCTGCTTCTAGTCTAGACAATCGTCAATCAAATTTTCCTCCACCAAGAGGAGGCAATTTTCTTTCATACTTTGGATGACCCTTGTGGGTACATCAGGCTTCTTTTCTAGTTCAGTGTATTTCCCTTGGAATATGATTATGAAGGGTGAGATTATGGAAGCTATGCTTCAAGTTCCACTTGAATACCGATACACTACACTGTTCGATTGTCGATTGTCACAAAAACCCTAGAATAAAATAGATAATCGTTAATAAATAAAAATGAAAAATATAATTATAATTACAAATAACAAAATAATAATAAAAATAAGTAAAATCAAAATCTCTATATATATAAAGAAGGATGTTTGTGGGTCTGTCTGTGGGTCTGTACGTTTTTTATACAGATCTACAGTTTTATTCTGATGTTGATGAAATTTCGCATACATGACCTTCAAAGCATGAGGAAGGTCACTGTCTACCTCAGATTTCGGAAAAATAATAATTATCGATAAAAAATCGATATTCATGGTTATGGCAGGGCATATAATTGAGAAATATCTCATGACCAACAGTGCAAGGCAAAGTTTGTACAACAATAGGTATCAACAATGGTATCAACACGCAATGCACCAACACAAGGCAGGGATCAACAATCAATATCTCATGACTAACAATGAAAAGAAAAGTTTGTGCAAGTGTAATTATCCCGGGCAACGCCGGGTGCCTCTTCTAGTCTATATATATAAAGAAGGATGTTTGTGGGTCTGTCTGTGGGTCTGTTTTTTATACAAATCTACAGTTTTATTCCGATCTTGATGAAATTTCGCATACATGACCTTCAAAGCATGAGGAAGGTCACTGTCTACCTCAGATTTCGAAAAAATAATAATTATCGATAAAAAATCGATGGTTATGGCAGGGCATATTAATGAGAAATATCGCATGACCAACAATGCAAGACAAAGTTTTTGCAACAATGGTATCAACACGCAATTCACAAACACTCTGCATGGACCAACAATATATATCTCATGACCAACAATGCAAATAAAAGTTTGTGCAACAATAGGTATCAACAATGGTTTCAACACGCAATTCACCAATAACAATGACCTCAAAATGATGATGCAATGATAAAGCAATCCTTTCCAAGAATTATAACAATGAACATAAAATGATGATGCAATATGGATAAGTTTCAATTTGTAACAATGCATAGAATTCCTGTTATTCAGGTTTTTCTTAGAAAAGAGAGTTCTTAGTACTTAACAATTTCTTGAAAATCTTTAAAAATGATCAGTAGCTGGAGATAATGAAGAGTTAGCAGACTATTGAGAAAGAGTGGAAAGACGACAGAGGAAGCACTCCTTTAGCTTTGTGATGTATTGAGCAAATGGGAAGCAAGTAAATAGAAGAATCGAGAGTTTTGCTTCAAAACATCGAGAGAAGAGTGGAAATTGCAACAACACTAAGTATACATCTGAGGTAAGATTACGTGAGTAAGAAATTATTTAGACTAGCAGTGGCATCCTTGGAGAGGTCCAGCCATTGTGAGCCTTTAAAAAGATTTTTTTCGAATTTTCATTAAGAATTTTTACTGTATTAATTCTAAGCATTTTCATGTGTTTATTTTTAAGATATTGCAAAATTTAATTTAATTTTTTGAGATTGTTCTGTTTACATCCAAGTGTAATTATCCCGGGCAACGCCAGGTACCTTTGCTAGTAAGACTATAAAATCAAATAAAAATCTGTCACTGCATCACCATTTATGCTCATTATTAATAATTCTTGGAAACGAAAGTTAAATCATCGCATTATTAGCATCTCAGTTTACAAAATATACACATTCCCGCAGAATATAGTCAAAGTGTAGTTTTATGATTGGTTTGTATCTGATGTGCTACCAAATAAGGTAGGTGATTACCCCGGCATGGCTCGGACGTTTTTTTTGAACAAAATTTTGCAATATCTTAAAAATAAACACATGAAAACGCTTAGAATTAATACAGTAAAAATTCTTAATTAGAATTCGAAAATAATTTTTTAAAGCCTCACAATCTCTCCAAGGGTGACGCTGCTAGTCTAATTTCTTACTCTCGTAATCTTACTTTCGACGTACAGTTGATGTTGATGCAACTCTCATTCTTCTCTCGATGTCTTGAAGCAAAACTTGGCCATTTGTGCAGTCTAGTAGTCGCCGATTCTTTTATTTACTCGCCTACCATTTCCTTAATACAGCACGGAGCTAAATCAGTGCTTCCTTTGTTGTCTATCTACTCTTGCTCAATAGTTTGCTAACTCCCCATTATCTCCAGTTACTGATCATTTTTTAAAGATTTTCAAGAAATTGTTAAGTACTAGGAACTCTCTTTTCTATGAAAAGCCTGAATAACAGGAATTCTATGCATTGTTGGAAATTAAAAACTTGGGAAAGCAAAAACCTATCACAACTTCCACGCGGTGCCTCCTTAATAACCAAATAACTGTGCAGGTCCTTGATGTCAGGTGTTGCGACATATCAGTCGAGGTACAATTCGATCTCATGAAATGGCAGTGGAAAATTGAAATTTAGATAATGCTAGGGCGTCCCCCGTTGGAGACGCGTGCTGTGTCCGCCAAAACGACGCAAGAAATTCGCAAGGGCTACCCACTCAAGGACGTAGTAGTCTAAAGAAGCGAGTCTGCCTTAGACTTGGAACAATTAATATTGGAACTATGACTGGAAGAAGCCGCGAATTGTCAGCCACCCTGAAGGACCACCATATCGACATTGCTTGCGTCCAAGAGAAAAACTGAAGCAGAGCAAAAGCAAGGGACATTGGGGAAAGATACAGGCTCTATTATAATGGTAAAAAGAGGACCCAAAATGGTGTGAGTATAGTGTTCACCTCCAATCTCAAAAATAGCGTCGTGTCAGTCAATCGTGTATCGGATCGCTCCATGTCAATCGAAGTCGACTCTGGAAACGTACCCTTACGTGTTGTCTCCTGCTATGCCCCCCAAACGGGATGCTCTGATGGGACCAAGAATGAGTTCTGGAATCTACTCGAAGATCATCTCCGATCAGTGCAAGTTGAAGAATACCTTGTTATCGGAGGCGACCTAAATGGCCATGTCGGGACCAAGAGAGAGGGCTATGAACATTGGTGGACACAGTTTTGGAACAAGAAACGATGACGGTCATAAAATCTTGGATTTTTTCAGAGGCTCACACCTTGCTGTGACTAACACTTTCTTCAAAAATCGCCTGAACACATACGCCAGTGGTGGAAATTATACACAAATCGATTACTGGCTGACGCCCAGGAACAACATGAACTTTGTATCAAACACTAAGATCATATCATCTGAAAACGTTGCTCCACAATATCGACTATTAGTGCTTGATATGCACTTAGATATCGGACAGCATCGGCACCCACCCAAGACTGGGTCAGCTCATATTAAATAGTAAAGGCTGTGTAAACATAAGGACCGATTCAGTACCGAACTTGACCAGCTAGATTTTGACTCTGATCAACCAGTGAACGAAATATGGAACAGCTTGACAGAAAAAATCCACAGGATCGCCCGTGAAACGCTTGGACAAACCAAACCAGGGACGCGATATATAAAGAAACAGGTCTGGTGGTGGGATGCAGAAGTGCAGAGGATCGTTAAAAAAAAGAAAATCGCATTTAAGACGTAGCGCCAAACATAAACAGATTTATATTATCAACGGTATAAAACCTGCAGGTCAGCAGCAAAGAGGGCCGTTGCAGCAGCGAAATCGGCTCATAATGACCAACTATATACCGAACTGGACTCACCAGAGGGGGTTAATAAAATCTATTGCCTCGCAAGTGCACGACACCGCTCAACGCAAGACATTGGCCAGATCGAAAACATCAAGGGCGATGACCACCAGGACATGCGAGATCCGTCCGCTGTTCTAAGGCGATGGAGCGACTACTTTTCGGTGATCAGTAACCAACAGTTTCCGCATCCATCGATCACGAGCGTTCGCCCCTGTTCCTGGGCCTGTCCCGCTCATTACAACCTCCGAGGTGGAATTGGCAATAAAGAAAATGAAAAACGGAAAAGCAACCAGACTTGACGACGTACTGAACTCCTCAATAAAATCACCAACAGAGAAATCTGGCGGAGCAGCACCACGGTACCCATCTGGAAGAACAAAGGGGATGTGAATGAGTGTGCTAACTATCACCTTATTCGCCTATTATACTATAGTTTGAAGATTTTCGAACGTATAATCGATGAACGTATTCTGAAGATTGTAAATATTACCCCAAACCAATGTGGCTTTGTGAAAGGTTGTGACGCTATTCATGCTGTTCGCCTTCTTTTGGAAAAGTACAGGGAGAAGAACAGAACAGTGCACATGGCTTTCCTAGACCTAGAGAAAACTTTTGATAGGGTGCCTCACGATCTTATCTGGCACTCTCTCAGATCGAGTTCCCGAAATATACATCGAATGGATACAACTACTATATAAAGGAGTCATCAGTTCAATCCGATGTGTGGCTGGCTTATCACCACCCTTCCCAATCACTGTTAGAGTCTACCAGGGATCGGCCCTATTGCCTCACCTCTGGTAAATCCTATATGCCGATGACGTACTCCTGGCAAATTAAGACAGAGAAAAGATTCAAGAGAACATCCATCTCTGGAAAACACTTCTGGAGAGATATAGCTTGTGACTTAACACAAAGAAGACCGAATACCAGCCCAGCTAGCATGCTTACGTAATTCCAATGTAAATTCCAATACGTAATTCCAACGTTAGGTCCATACGTTAGACTAACGCAGAAATGGTACGCTGTCTGATGGTTGGTTAACCGTTAGATCTGGGTTATTTTTAACATAATCCCAACATTAATATAACGTATTTCCAACAATTTTCTAAGATAATCGCAACATTAATATAACGTATTTCCAACAATTTTCTAACATAGCCCTGA
>JAHWFO010070439.1:0-18593 GCA_023313115.1 Rhysida immarginata | reverse complement strand
TTTCCAACAATTTTCTAACATAGCCCTGACATTAATATAACGTATTTCCATCAATTTTCTAACATAACCCCAACATTAATATATTATATAGAATTCTATATAATATATTCCCAATGATTTCCTAACGTGATCCCAACATTAATATGAGAAACTGGAAAGGACTGTGGATAACGACATGACCAACTGACAACAACCTCTTGTCCACAAAAGAATTTTATTAAGCATATACGTATTTCGAACTCATTGAGTTCATTATTCAATGCCGATACAAAATTTGGTTGAATTACAGAGTGGCCATTATCCAATAAAAAGGTACAAATGTAAATTACAAAATAAAAAAAAAGACGAATGGGGGAAAAACAGTCTCTTAACATCAGAAGCGCGGACCTAGTAGAGAGACTTCCTCCTGGTCGCGAACAATCGTTACCGAATGCCGATTATTAAAATTACAATGAATAAAATCAAAGAAAGTAAAAGATAAACGATGATACAAAATTAAGAAATATAGAAAATTAACTTGACTCTTTAAGCAATTTGATAAGTGTCGAATCTCCTATCGGGCCTGCGTCTCCGTTTAGTAACAGGTCGGGGTCCTTCTTGGAAATCTCCAACTAGTGTTTTTCCTAGGAAAAATTATTCGAACAAATGAATACTCGATTTTTTTTATCTGTCGATACTTTTTATTCGATATTTTTAAGTAAATATCGAATAAATAATGGTTAATCGAATAAAAATACAAATTCGCTAATAGTTTTTTATTTTATTGAACAAAATCATCAATTACACGAATTTTAAAGAGAACAAATTACAAAATCTAAATTTTAAAAACTATTGTTTACAAATTCCAGTATTTAACGTCTAAGCTCTGTAAAAAATGCCAGAAATTCGATTCCTTGACGGTGAAATAATTCTTCCTGCTTGAGAAAATAAACATTCTGACGGAACAGAGGTTGAAATTAAGCTAATATATTTTTTTGCAATACTATAAACATTGGGATAGATGAATTCCAAAGCCTATGCCTAACCGTTCCTGGATGGTTGTCATATTTTCATCCCCCTCAAAGTAATTTGAAAATTTGATTACTCGATTTTTTATTCGAAAAAAAAATATCGGTTATTTAGTCGAATTTTTTTTCACGATTTATTCGATTAGTCGAATAAATCGATTAGTTTGGAAAAACCCTATCTCCAACGTCTCAGGTCGGGGTCCTTTTTAGCAGCATCTGTAAGAAAAAAAATATACATATAATAATTTGAAACTATACACTAAAAATTACAAAAGCATGCAAAATAATAATAATAATTCAGAATGGCCAAAATTCATAGTGTCCCAAAAGTATTGATCGTGGTGACGATGAATTAAATAAGCTATAAAAAATAATCTCATATTAAACGAACAGCTTCCATTATTATTAAATAAATAAACGTCGTTTTCTAATAATACGATCATTATTAATGACTCTGGACAAGTAATAATAGTCTTATACGTATGTACAGTTTATCCTACTTGTTAAAATACATGTAAAATTGTTATTTCTATTTGTACTCAAGCAAACACAAGGTAATATGAATTTCAGATCAAAAAAGATTGCATACCTTATATGATTATTCCGTAGGAATAAGAAAACAGCAATTTCTTAAAGAGAAATAAATATTGTTAATATGATGTGAAAATAGAATCCCACAAAATAAGCGTTAAAAAGTTACACCAAAATACAAATAATTATATTGAAACATATATAATAGTAAGTTATAACTTACTTTTTTTCTTGGAGAAACAAAAAAGCAGGAAGCGAGCGTAGATGTCAATCTTCAATAGTCGATCAGAGACGTTTGTAAAATGCGCGCTTTCAGTCAAATTAGATCAGAGGCGCTTACTTTAACGGTCTCTGAATTAGATGCTGCATTGCTCTTCTGCGCATTTTTACTGCGCACATACGTCAATTAGTGAACATCCAATAATGGATCGCCATTTTATACGAGCCATGAGTGAAATTATATTACGATTTTCCAACGAGTACCAAACGTAGGAATTACTTAACATCTAACCGTTATCTAACCGAACACTTTAATAACAAGATCTGAACATTTCCATTCTCAGCTCTTACGGTTTACCAACCTAAATACCAGTTTCCAACGGAAATATAACATATGAGTGCTAGCTGGGAGGAGAGGGCTCTCAAACCGATGGCATCATCAGTGTTGATGGTGAAGAGTTGAAGAAGATGGAAGAATTCCGATACCATGGCTCGGTCATCAGCTAAGACGTGACTATCACCCTTGACGTCCGAACGCGAATAAAGGCAGCCTGGCTGAAGTGGCGCCAGGTTACTGGGTTCCTCTGTGACAAAAGAATGCCAGGTCACCTCAAGGGGAAGATATACAGGATTGTGGTCCGTCCAGTGGCCCTGTATGGCTCCGAATGTTGGCCGGTCTCAGCACAATGGAGATGCGTATGCTCTGATGGAGCCTGGGAATCACGAGATGCGACCATGTTGAGAATGAGAACGTACGAAAGCGACTAGGAGTGGCCCCAGTCAAGGACAAACTGCTTGAATCCCGCCTACGATGGTATGGGGATGTGATCCGGAGTTCAGAGGACTCGGTGGCCAAGACAGCTATGAACATCGACCGTGATGGGTGCCGACCCCGAGGTCGGCCAAGGAAACGGTGGCTGGACAGAATTACAAAACACTTAAAGATTGCCAGCGCATAACCGGAGTACGGCTTGGATAGAACCAAATGGAGACAACTCTGCCGCAGAGCGGACCCTGCAATAGCGGGAATAACGCCAGGATGAAGAATAAGAGTTATGTTTAATGAAAATTGATCGAGTAAACTTTCATCGACAAGAGAATTCTCGAATAGTCAAATTTAAAAGAAAATATAAAAATTAGATGCATAAAAAATGAATTCATTGTTCAGGGTCCTTGGGAAAAGAGAAGAACGAAATGCCTTCCAACTCTCCTTCATTCTGGCAACACGCTTTTGCACAGTTGCAAACCATTTTAACAATAAAATTTCAAGTTTAATTACTCTATATTCACTTCATCACGATGTAAGCAGTACGAACAACAATTTTATTCCGAAATGGCTCTCATGAGTTCCACGAAAGTACCTAATAATGCCTCAATCAAACCAAAATTCGCATGATTCATTTGCTAATCGCGCCACTTCACAGCACGCCGAGATCTTTTTGAGATTGTGTGAGAAATTGCGAGATCTGCTCTGAGCGCCCAACCTTATTATTCTAATAACCTTGGTCCAGCCCAGGTGATTTATAGGGATCAAAGGATATAATTGCTCAAATGACCCTACGACGAGTAATTACTTCACCCGCAGCAGCCCACCCAGTTTGCGATATCCTGACCATGGAGTCAAAATACACCGAATCCAACGGACCATAGAGCTCAGAGCCTGGGAAGTGAGTTGCAATAAGAGTCTCAAAGACTTCTCTACTGTTACTGGTGAATTCACCATTAGATTTCTTGAGAGTGCCAACCATAATAAGTTTATCGCATCTCAAGAGTTGGACTGATTCACAGAACTTCCTCCATGAAGTACGTTTAGCTGATCTAACAGCTTTATTATAATCAGCGAGGGCATTTTTATAAACCTGCCACTCATTAGTCTTTTTAGCTTTATTAAAAAGCTTCCTTATTCTTTGTCTCTGTAGAGAGAGATCATGGTTCCACCTAGGACAGTGGGAGATCTATATCTCTTCCTCAGCAGAGGACAGTTGTTATGACACGATTGTATCAGGGTCTGCTGCAACCCATTTACACAAAGCTCCAGGTCAACAGTATCATTGATTCTGGTTGGAAGACTGAAAATCGCGGAACGAACGTCCTCGCGATATTGAATCCAATTAGTCCGCTGAGGATCCCTAAACGTTGTGACGTTACAGTGTAGGAGTCATGTGTGTCTGTTGGCAGGACTATATATATAGAAATTTGTATAGTAGAAAATTAAAATTTGTTATTATAGTTTTTCCTTTGATTATTATAAGTGCGTAGTCTTATAGTAAGTGTGTTCGTTGTATGAGTGGTATTGTTTACAGTGCGTTAAGTTGTTTTGTTTATCTTGTCGTTTGGATATATTTATGCCGTGAACGATCGTTAATAGTCCTCTGTTGGAGCTGCATTGCTAATGTATCTTCCGAGAATATAGTTCAGCTTCCAGCGGAGGATTGTTGCGATCGTTTTCGGCGAATTTGAAGAGCGCGGTTTTTTTTGCCGTTTTGTTGTGAATGAGAGACATTCTAAGGAGTGATATTTATAAAAAGAGGACTAACAAGTAATGGGAGATGCCCTTTGCCTTGATGTTGAAGACGTTCGAAATGAAATGACAAAAATGTAACGGATGTTGGTGAAGTAATAGTCTATCCCTCGGAACTGTTATGGAAATAAGACCGTATTAATTATGGAATTCGTTGTCCAATAACGCCTACAAGTCTGTCAACAACAGGGACTTAAAAAAGAGGAAAGCAACAAGTAAAATATCGTTGAAAGTATAAACTGTTTTATTGTTAATAAATATTCATACTTGTCTCTTAATATGGTTATTCGTCCGGCCACTGATCGTACAAGCGAGGCAAGAAGCGGACCATAATTCATGATGGAACCAGAGCGGTACGATCTGTAGTGAAGAAACTTAGCGTTCGAATCCAATGACGAAATTGAGAGCGACAGGCGTAGGATATGGTAAAGCAGCGTGATGATAGAGTAATATGAAGTTCCCGGGTGAGTGCGTTATGATGTTTTTGTGTAAAGGCCACGGATGCACGCCCAAACTTTACAATTATCTATGATTGATCAATTTTTTTTTCTCGGAGTTACGGCTACATTGTATTGGGTATATGGAGACACTCGCGGACCTGATTTTTGTGTTCAAAGCTCTTCAATTAATGATAATTAGCAACTGTTTAAGATATAAGTTAATTGATAATTGAGCTGAGCAAGCGAAGCGAGCGAAGCTCTTTACTCCCGACTCATGCAAATCTTCGAGCGTTAACTACATTTGACTGAGACAAGATAATCGGATGAAACTTTGCACACTGCTAGGACATACTATACGGAAGGTCGAGTTTAAATTTTTTTTTCAAAATCTGCTACCATTGAGGAATAATCGCTCTCAAAAGCTTCCCAAAAGTTCCCATTGAAACCCATTGTAAACGGATGTAAACAAACATTGCGGCGCGAACAGAATTTTCCACATAGAAAAAGCGGCGAAGCTCTACGCATTTTTTTTTCTCGAACATTCGATTTTTAAGGCCATTTTTCGGAGTACTATATTAAACTTTAATAACAAAATTAATACTCGCTTCTCGTTTTGGCGCCAAACATATCAGATTCTCGGATATTTCTTTTGTTTACACACAAACATGGAGAATTCAGAGTTTGATGTGACTACACTTGACAGCAGTGCAAAATCAGTTGCAATTCAAGTAAGATCACAGCTTAGTAACAAAGGTCTTATGAAGCTTAAGCGCTGTGAGCGAGACAAATTCTACAATTTAGCTGAATCCTTTGAATAAGAAGAGAAACCTGGAATTTATGCTGCTGCACATGCAACTGCTGCATACAAAACTAATCGTCCCGAATTTGCAAAAGTTGTAGAGCAAAACAAGCTAGAAGATCCAGAAAAAAGAGCAATCAGATTAGCGCAAGCAAAACAAGGTCGCATCAGGTTTGACAACGTAACTCAAACATTAGCTAAAGTTTTCCGAGACGTCCACAAAGAAGAGATTGAGAAGAAAAAAAAGGAAAAAGTTGAGGATAAAATTGATGAAGTTTGTGGAACAACAATAGAAGAAATTCAACCGACAGTTTTTTTCGGAGATTTCGAACATGAGATCTTTTCCATTGATTATCAAATTGTTGTTAACAAGCGTGTCAAAGTGTTGGAAAAACAGCGACCATGTGTGAAAAAGTGCGTTCCAGCAAGCAAAGATCAGTTGAAGTTTGTACCGTATAAGTTGACAAACGAACTCAAGCGAATGTCTTTCAAAAAGAAAGTAAATTGATTTATAAATTTAAAAAACTTCCGAGCTCAGCTCGCCTCCGGCAACCTATTGCGTCCTAGTTTTATTTATTCTTATTAGGCATGTAGCCATATCATTTTATTTATTCTTATTGGGACTCAGCAAGAATTGAGTAATGGGTATTGATGCTACAGTAATGCACGGAGCGCATATGACTATAATTTTAAAACTAGTAGCGCACTCCGTGATTGAGTTCATTTAACGGGCATCTACACTTACCAGGAGGGGGTCACTGTTCCTCCCCCCTTTCTAGGTAAATAAAGGAGCGGCATTGCGCTGGTAGGAGCAAACGAACGGAATATTTGATTCGGAAGTGTAGATCTCCCTAGAAAAGTGGTCAAGCAAGCATAGCCACCATAACTGTAATTTCCTGCAACAGCAGAGTCCCTATTATTGAGGCTAGAGTGCCGGTTGTATAAATTAATAACATGAAAAGGCCTTAGCCTTGAGTTTAATTTTGAACCGGAAACATGATAGATGGGGCCCCTTAGTGATAAAATAGCATGTTGTAGTACAATGTATATTTCTTATGGAATGGTTATATGATTAGGTTAATAAATTATTGTGTGCATATATAATTACAGCGATATCAGGTGTCATTTCTAGTTTTCGGTCTCAAACTCTTAGCTCTCACCCACCTCAAATGCTGTTCATTTAACACTAGGGCATTATCGGACATATAGCGGGGATGGGGGGGGGGGGACGCTATAACGTTCTGTCCCCGTGTGTACCAATAATGAAAGAAAAGTGGATAAGTTGATGGTCCGCAATGGAAGTTTTCTCATCTACATGCCATTTTCTAATCCATTTCCGCAAAGTGAAACAACCAAAAATAACATCAATCACCTCCCTTCTTACTGCAGTAATAAAGTTGGCTTATTACCTTGATTAAATATTTCTAAGTTATTCTATAGGATAAAATTGAAAAGAACATTACCTCTGAGATTTGTGTCGGTACTGCCCCATAAGGTGTGGTGAGCATTAACATCACATCCAACGACGGTCGCCACCTTGTGAGAAGTCGATGTTTCCCCTTATTTTCTTGATATCATCATTGATGAGAGAAGTTTCCTCGTATGAAAGGTAGGCCGAGACAAACATTATGTCAAGAAGGGTAATTTTTGCCACCGCTAAGTCTCTAGAACACAATTGATACATAGGAAATGCGTTAATACTGTTTATAATCAACAGACAAGCACGGGGAGATGAACATTTAAAATCATAAATTAGTTTACCTCCACAGTTAGACAAACCTCTGATTCCGCCCTTGAAAATCCAGGGCTCCTGAATCAGAGCAATTTGTATGTCCTCAGCTAGGAAAATGTTGCTCAAGTTGGCGACGGCCAGTTTCTTATGCTGAAGATTTGCTTGCCGGCACTTCATCATTAGATGATGTCTTATCAGGTGGTTTCCCTATAACCTTAGCTTTGATCTGGGACAGTCCAATGTACTAAAGCCATTTCCTGTCTCTCATAATCCTCGCATCCAGTTCAGGGATGGATAATACAATGGTTACTTTTTGATCCTCAAGTTTGAGGATAAGGATGCCCCATTGTGTAGGCGATATTTCCTTATTCTGGATATCAATCCTTTTCAGCATATCTATACCAAAATATTTCTTGAACACGACTGGGAGTTTCAATATAATCTTAGTGGTTTTGACGATTGTCTTCGCCTTACCAACCAAGAGAACCTGTCCTTCCCCGGGAGTGATATGCTTGATTATAGTAATCAGCCAATCAGCTGTGTCTTGGTCGGCACAGAGTAAAATCATAGCTCCGGCCTCCAACCGACAGTATTTAAATTGGAGTCCTGTTCCGGAAGGCACTTCTCCCATATAATTCATCAGAAGCTCTTGGAAGGCTTCTAACTGCTGCTGATTGAGCTGCTTGTCTGGATAGCCTTCCAAAACTACTGCCATTTTGGTTGATGTTAGAGCTTCGTGAAAATTCCCAGTTTTGGGTCTTTTGCGAAGCTTCTTACCATCTGATGAAGGAGTGTTACCCACTGGCCGTGGTCTTTTGGTCGGGGTATGCACCTCCCTATCAGATGGCTAAGGGTCGATTTTAGGCGTTGTGGCCTTAGTGCTCTTCAACCTTTTCTTTCTGGATTTACGGCGTTTAGCCACCCCAAAAAGTGATTTGGATAGAGGTTTGCCGCTGCCCTCACCCGAGGTCTCCTGCTCAGGAGTAGGTGGCGCCTCAGGTTTGGGAGTGGCAAACTTATCAGTTTAAAATGATTCAACTGAGGTCATTACAACCTCAGTGGTGGCACCTGTAATGTCCTGATTCCCTGAAGGGTCCTCAGGTAAGGTAAAATTCTTATTTTCCATAAACGGTAGTAAGAATGCAGGATTTACGGTCCATCGCGGGAGTGCCTGCATGCCGGGATAAGGCAAAATACTCCTGAATTTTGCTAAGTAGCAGGAGTATTTTCATAGCTTTAACCGAAGAGACATTTTAACCGAAGAGCCATCCACCTATCGGCACGGGTCGCATGACACATCGGGTTCGGGAGTTGGTCTGCCTCCCCTTAATGGTTATTCGGGGAGTTTAACAATCTAGGATTACCGGCTCTCCGCCACCTGCCGACCACCCAATAGCAACTCAAGCCTTGCACAAGGCACATGCTACTAAACGATAACCATTATCATTATTTAATCGTTATATTTACTCATGGCACGTTGTTACGAGTTGTTTGATATATTGCATGCCATATCTTAGCACTGGAAGTTCCATTTGGTACCATTAAAACACGTACTACTAAATATTTCACATCAACTTTTTTTACGCGTTATATTCATTCATGAGACTTGCTTGCACGTACACGTGCTATTAGAACATACTTGCTATCACTAGTTACTCTTATATATTCGTTCATGATATGCCATATCTGGTTATAGGAAGCTTTTAAGGGGTTATCTTAATAGTACCATTAAAGCACGTGCCATTATAGTACGTACTTATTCCGGCTATCTCACGTTCGTACTTGTTCGTGCTCTGTTCCATATTAATGGATTGGTGAAAGCAGACTTTGAAAAAGTTAATTCGTTTATAAGTTGTCGTAATAAATACTAAGCTTCCCAGAAATAAAAAAATTCTCTTGATGTAGAGACCGAACTGCCCTTTCAATAATTGTCAAACACGTGCATCCTGCACGCGCACCATGTCATTAACGTTAAGATTACGCGCAGAGCCGAACCCATATATGTTCTCAACACGCGTTTTCCCGATTGCGAGAATACTTCGTGTCTTCCAGCAATTCAATACATGCAGTCTTTCTATTGCAATGCAATGAATTGTGGGATTGTCTACAACGGACGGACAAACCGATCACATAAGCACATATTTTTATAGAGAAAATGTGCTAAAAACACAAATTTCAAGACGTTTCCCTCCGAGTTTCGTTCCTTTATCTTTATTACCTGCTAAGTTGGATCAAACTATCAAAAAAATTTTTTTGAAACACCTGCGAAAAATCGATTTTTTCTCAGTTATCGCACGCTTAAAATTCGAACATCGAAAATCGAGGTAACCTTCCTGCAAAATTTCCAAGAGCTACGTTCCTTGGGGGCACAGCTAGGCGACCAAACGTGCAACTCCTTTCTGCCCCCCTAGGAGGGCAGGAAGGGTCGAAATTCGTGAAACCCCGTCTTAACTCGTTCTTACGCTATCCGTCCTATGACCCCACCGACTTTCGAGTCGGTGGCCTGAGTAGATTTTGCTGTGAGATAATGTGTCAGTGATTCAGTCAGTGGATGCACTGGTTTCTATACAGGGTGATACAATCCGTGTGTAAAACAATTAAAGCGATATTATAGAGGTCAAGGTAAACACAAAAGGTCCTAATTACATGGGTCCAACTTTTATTTCTTCTACAGTTACAAGAAAAGTTCAAATTGGCCAGTTTGAGCCTGAATGCAGATATTGCATCGTCGAATAAGTGACTCGTATACCTTTGTCATTACGTCATAATAACTTCTAATTTCGTCTCCGATGCTATTATCCTGGCCACTAATTGTGCCCGTGTGTCTATCTGGAGACTGTGCACTATTTGTTTCAAATGTCTCCACAGAGAGTACTCCATGCTATGGATTAAGGTTTATTGTGTCTAATTTATTTGTTCGGAAAGTGCATATTACAGTTTTTGCAGATTGCTAAAATGCGATTTCGAATTGGTAAAATGCAATTTCAGAAATAAAATATGATTTTATTTTTAAAAATGTACTTTCAGAATTAAAAAATGTAAGTTCAAATTCAAATATTATGCGGCAAAATGATAGATTGCAATAGCTCCGTACCTGTAAGAAGAGTTCGATAAATGTGGACAAGTTTGTTTCAGGCATATCTCTGGTTTTTGTGTAAATTAGAAACAATGTAATTAACAAGAACTATTTTAACAAAAAATGAACCGACTTCATGGGCCAGAAACCTTCCCAGAAAAATATTCAGTCGAATAGCAAAAACCTCATCCAAATCGAATCAGTAGTTTTGAGAAAATCGCGAACGTACATACATACGGATATATACGGGTCAAACAGAGAGACTCCTTTTTTGAGGTCGATAAAAAAATCTACTCAGAAAAATATTCATAGGTCAAACAGAGAACAACCTTTTTTATTATTATTATTATGAACAGCTTTTGTTTCACTTGAAATGTTAGAGTGTTCGGTTAAATATTATATATATATAATCAATATTAAACCAACCTCCCTGAAAGCTAGAGAGCTGAAACTTGATACACATGCGCAAGACTGCTGAAAATACATGGTAAATTTTTTTTTTTCAAATCGGTTCAATGTTTCGTGTTGTAATAGTACTAGTTCATTACTACGTGCTATCCAATTGCCACAACAAAGGATCCGTTATGACGAGGATTGAATGTCCTGGTGTTTATTGGTACAAAATTATGCCATATTGTTGACGAGATATTATAATAATAAAACATGATAAAAGTATGGTTTTAAATAAAAATCCTTTTTACATAACTTATTTGAATAGTTAAAATTCTTCCCAGAAAAAAATTCAATCGAAGAGCGAAAACCCCATCTAAATCGGATCAGTAGTTTTTGAGAAAGTCACGAACGTACATATATACGGATATATATGGGTCAAACAGAGAAACGCCTTTTTTTGAAGTCGGTTAAAAATGCTACGTGTTTAATATAGAAAATGTTAGTTTACTGTAATAATAAAAATTATATAATGAATGAAATAGAACAAAATTGGATAGCATTAATATAAATAAAATAGAACAAGAAAGTGAAATTAAATTTTACAGTAAATTAATGTTTTTTAGTTGTCTTTAGTAGGTGGAACATCTTTTACTTTTCGTTAAACGCTATCAACATTTAGTAACACCAGGGATGGATGAAAGTATCACTATGTGGTGCTTTTTTTGAATTTGAACTTATATTTTTTATTTCTGAAAACACATTTTTTATTGCTGAAATATCTTCTAAGAGTTCATGCAGTCCATTTTCCAGAAAATCAGCATATATCTTGGCATTCAGTCGTTCCTGCAGAAACTTTAGCTCCAGTAGTTGGCCATTGAAATGCCCGCCCACATATTTACATTAAAACTTAGCTGGAAATGTCTGCATTCAGGCTCAAGGAAGCCGCTTTGAACATTTCCTGTAACTTGAAAAGAAATAAAAATTGGACCCATGTTAATAGGACTTTTTGTGTTTACCTTGACCTTTATAATGCCCACTTAAAGTTCTTTACACACGATTTGAAGTTTATTTTTTTATAAAGTCCAACCTCTCTTGAATAAGAAATGATATAACGACTTTTTCCATTTTTACTTTGGTCCCAACCTAGATAAACATGTAAGTATTAACCATATTTCTGTATTACAAACAATTTTTGGGGGAGTGGCTAATGTTTTCGTTAAAGGAAGTACAACTGTATCAAATTATGGTTATTTGTCGTGGGTCGAAAATTTTTTTCTGTGGACCGGTGGTCAATAAACAGCCAATAAAATTTCAAAAAGTGGCAGAATATCTTTTTGGAATCCGCATATGATACTAAAAAACTACCCACAGCATAGTTGAGAGATCACTATCAGCCCTACCAGGTGGTAAAGCGAGATTATTGTTCAAAATTTCGCATGATTGCAACAATAGAGCAGCGAGATAAGGCAGGTCTACCTTATGTTTGTTGGCTATAGCTAAGGAGACTCTTAAAAATTTAAGTTATATTTTTTTCTTGACCCTGTTTTGATGAAATAAATCTTAAATGTTGGCCCAAGCTACGCTTAGGTTACCTATGAAAACCCTATGAAAATTCGTCAAGTTGTTCTGGAGAATAGCGTGTTTAAACATAAATATACAGATAAAATTGTTAAAAATCGTCTTATTGTATTTGTTACACTCCCTATATCATCCGCAATCCCTATCTTTCAAGGTACAGACATGAAGGTTCATACAATTTTATTATATGTATAGAAGATAGATGAGTAACATGTTACAAAAGGTTTCAAAACGAAGGAAACTTTTCAAACCGGGATACTTAAAAGCACCATAGAAGATTACGCGGTGCCTTGAAGATAGCCATGTTGTCTTCGCGATATCCGGATCCTTCCATCAATCCGTGATAACAGAATTGTGAATCACCAGACCAACAACCCGTTTCCAGTCTTCCAAGATCCACGTAACATGTCGATACATCATGTCTGGCGTTCATGCAGTGTTAGCAGTGCTACTCTGATGGGTCTTCTGTTACCATGAGCATCATCCAGCTGAAAGACCCCAACATTGCGGTGCTGCAACATGAACTCCATGAAACTGCCTAAAATCATCCAGCACCTCAGTATACCAGAAACCGGTCAGAGTGTGTCTTGGAAACACAAAATTTCAAAATTTTGCTATTTTGCTTTGGGAAGGAATTGCCAGAAAATCTGAAGGTGGCATCCGTTTCGCGATATCTCGTTTCGTTCTCGCGTTCTCGCGAAATTTATATTATAAAAACGAGTACGATGTTGACAAAGATTCTAAACAGATTCAAATCATACATGAGTACAGAGTGTCTTGATGACTATGGCGTCTGGGCTATACACGAATCCTTCTTTCAGCCTTTTATAATGGCATTATGATCCAACAGAACAACAACCCGTTTCCAGTCTTCTGAGATCCACATTGTTTCATTGTTTCCAACATATGAATAAACACTGATTGTTAAAATCCAAAAATCGCAGCCGACGAAAAAGACTAAAAAAAAAATCTTATATTTTTCATAGGCTACGGTTCAAAAATATATTGTCATCATAGATTTAACTATACACATCTATTGAAATTTAAAAAACAGCACACTAAAACAAATCAATAAATCAAATTTAATCCTTAGTAAGTAATTTAACTATTCTATATTAAGAAATTCAGTACTTGCATTTGATTTTTATATTTTTAATATTAAAAAAAAATAATAATATTCAAATAAAATTTTGAAATTGATTAACAATTCAAGTCACAAGTACGTAATATTAGTTTTTACATTTTACGATATTCGCTATATAGGAATAATTTTTCAGTTGAATGAATTAATGAGAAGTAAAAATACATAATTTAGAAAAATAAAAAAAATCAAATCGAAAAAAATCAAAAGCACATAACATTTTTTCTCATTTATATATTAATTTTTTTTCTGTGTATGTATAATTGTGTATAATTAATTTGTTTTAGTTTTAAAATATAGTGGTCGTGCCCCCAAAAATGGTCTGCCAATGTAATAGAGCAATGAGGGAGGTATAAAAAAATAGAGCAATGTAAATGTGCTCTTGTGTTAGGTTTTACCTGTCAAATTGACAGTAGTGACTATGTCCCATTATAATAGGACACGTTGTGTTAGTATCGCTCTCATGTTGACAGTGACTTTTTTTACTATTCGCAATACTGTTAATTATCGCAGTCCTGCCAATTATCACAGATGGGATTTTTTAAAAATGGAATCGAACTTGCAGTTTCCAGTATTGCAGTAACCATTGTACGCCGGGCTTTCGAATAAAATCAAAAGCTATAACATTATTTATCGGATGCTCGGATCGGTGCAGCAATGTTTGTCTGACACGAACTGTGATGATCCGTTATAAAAAACTTGAGGTAAGAAAGAAACCCAAGCTGTCTGTTTTCAAATCTTTGTTCCCATTCCCTTCTATGGTCATTAGTCTTGGGTAATAACGCCGAAAGGTAGGAGGTAGGACAAATGTTCTTACTAGATAGTGTTTAGCATCACAATAAGGCATTCTTTAGCCGCTGAACTGCTACTTCTCCGCATTGAGTGGTCTCAGCTGCATTGGTTTGTTCAGACATACGGGGTTAGCGCAAAACGGTCTTCTTAGGCAGTTGCTATTTTCCAAGTCGGTGGTTGGGGGGGGGGGGGGGAGGTTAAAAAAATGAGCTTAGTCCTAAACCGATAAGAAAAAAAAATCCTAGGTCAGGTGACCGTGGAGGCTGGGGAAAAAGAGGAGAAGTATGTCTAATAAGAGACCAAAGGGTCGGTCTAGAACTATGTGGCTAGATTACATTGATCATCAGGATTCGAGTCGCTTGGGTATTACCATTAAAGACTTCGATCTGACGGCGGAAAATCTCGTGCGCTGCCCCGCGACCTTAACGAAAAAGCAGGTTTGAAAGTTAAGTAAACATTTTTATTTATTATTGGCAGTCCTATCAATTATCACAGTCCTTTCACAGGCGATATTTACAATTAAAATCGAATTTACAGTTTCGCCTGTTGTGGCACCGTCGTATGAGAAATAATTTGCTATTATTCATTTTTATAACTGTTTTCTTTTATGTAGGAAAGTGTATGTACATGAAAAGTAAAACTATTGCAAATTATCAATTTTTAACTATTTTATCTTTATAAATGCCTTTCCTGAAATATCCATGTCTAATTTGACGGAAAAAGAAAGGTTTTTACATTTCTTTCTACAAAATGTATTTTTTAGATAATATTAAAAAGTTTTTTGAGTTGTTCTGTTATTAATGAGATAAGTTAGGTGATAGATTATAAATATTCACGAATTTCATTTTTTTACATTAAAAAAGTAGTTTCCAAATGCGGTCTCAGAGACCGCGAGCCACCACCTGTGTGGCAAACACCCGCGCCACCTCTGGAGTGTTAATTGCACCCCTGAAAGTGATTGACACAACAGCAAAAAAGCCTTGACTTTTCTTTCCTGTTCCTTTGTTTCCTGTTTCACCTCGTGCGTCCCTTTGGAATATTCTTTTTAATATTCGCTATACGAACCTGCACTCACGAAAACTCTAATGCGACGCCTCAATACCAATCGATATTCCTTGTAAACGTGAAATCTCGTGTAACTCGAGAACGAAGCGAGATATCGAAAAATGGACGCCACTGTTAGAAATGGTATCAGAAAATTCCAAATAGACAGGTCACATGACTACCCTTTATAGTTTTGAAATGTGAATATTCAAGATGGCGGCTAAGCCAAAATGTCTGTATAACGCAATGCTGTCAGCTACAATAAAGACTTGATCGAGCCTTCTATGAGCGCAGTAACACAGGCACATGTCTAAAGAATTACCTGAGAACGTGCACACTTTCATCGTGCACCCATGTATAATAGCCATTTTCCATAGAAAAGTAATTTTAAACATTATAAAAAGTTGAAAATGTTTTTTTTTACCTCTCATGGAATTATATTGACTATTTTTTGCAGTGAAATTTCAACAGAAAGTTATTAAAAAAAAACTAGCTGTGCCCGCGACTTAGTACACGTGGGATTTATTTTTGATTAATTATAAAGCTTCTTTATAAACGATGTTTGAAGTAGAATGATTGGAGAACGAACAAAGAGCTAGTTTGCTTCAGTAACACGGGGGAGAGCCACTTCGAGCTGGCCATGCGAAAAGTAACTGACACTCAGGTCCACACCCGCAACACGCAGCGTCTGCATTTGTGCTTTGTTTATTCTCCTGGCATAAAAAAAGCTCACCGGGAAATGAATACGTTTAAAGCGAAATAAGAAATTGTTAGGAATAAACGGGATTCGGCGTATAAAAACTCGCTCGCCTGCGCCACTTCTCGTCAAAATTTCAGCTTCTATGATATTACGTTGGAGAGATGTAACTTTAAGCCTCGTACTCTTGCACAATTTTGATGTGCTTAAATTTTGCAACAGAATAATAAGGACGCTTTTTTTAAAATTAATTTTGTGTGATGAAAGGCCAGGTGCGCTGAGAGAGTGTAAAAATTAGCCTGGATAATTGGTAGAGTCATCTTGGTCTATAACTAGATTAATAGAGATGTACTGTACATTTTCTCCCTCAACATGAGTAAGTATGTCCGAGTACCATATGGCATTAATTCTTGCAGCTTGATCGTTTCAAAGTGTCAATATAGTCCTTTCACAAAGCCGAGAGTTTTCATGAATTGTTGTTTGCATCCGATCACCATAAAAAATGGTGTCTTCAAGTGAAAGTACTGTACGGCACAAATTACCAGGCAAAACGATTTTGCCATGTACTGTGGCCAATTTTTAACAATAAATCAGAATTTTGTGAATTTGTTTTGCCTCCTATTCGCGCCCGCATGTCCACTGCTAAGTGTATCCGCGTGATGTGTCGCCACACATTTGAACTCTTCAAGCATGCTCGTATCTTATAACAAACTCCCTGCTATTCCCGACGAAGCCTGAGCTAGAGCTATTTCTCCCTGGGCTCGCAATAGTGCCAACACGATTTTAATGAGGAAAGTTTTCCTGTCCCACCAAGTGCGACCAAAAAACAGAATATCTCCCATATTATTGTTAATACTCTAACAAATGTGGTGCGTTGTTCTTCCATTAGATTTCGGACGCCGTTTTGAAAGGTTTCCGCGATGTATGCTGGATTATAACTTATTTCCGCTGCGTTCACTTTCTACCAATAGCGCTGGCAAGCCATACTGGGGGAGAGGATTTCCTCCAAACGAGACCAAATTTTGAATAGCCACCAAGCATTTATTAAGAGCACTATTACGTAATCTATCGTACAGTTCGCCTTCAATATTTTGTCCGATAATTCTATAAAAGTCTTCTGCCAGTTTATCTTGAAATTTTTGCCATAACTGTCCAGCATCAAAACCGGCACAAAATATCAGCAAAGCGGTAAACAGATGACGCAAGCGGACTAGAATGTTACTAACTCTCACGGCTTTCCGGTGTGTACGTGAACGCAGAGTAAGAGGGAGGACGTTTGTTAAGCGAACTATCTTTTGATATCTCAACAAAAGTACAAAACACAGAATAGGTTAAGGCTGTATGTAAAGGTTAGGTTAATCATTCAGTAACAGAGTTCCATTTGATCATAGAAAAAATAAATATGCTGAAGACTTTGAAGTCGTCATACTATGTGCCACTAGGTCGCTTAAAGGTACCTCAGAATTTTCTCCTTTATAAACCAGCAAGGTACCATATAGGAGAGTAGGGGGTTCTTCCTATTGTAAAAATACAAATAAGCACTATAACATAAGAAGAGGCGTAGTGAAGTAATGATTCTATTAGCGTGGTCTATGGCTCGTCAGTATTCTCCCCAATCTTCTTTTATACGGTATATAATGCTAAATCCTCCTGCACCGTGCCCGTTTCCATAGTGACGAGCAACAATTTAATTTTCATTCTTTCTAACAAATGAAAAAACACTGATTGTTAAAATCCAAAAATCGCAGCCGACGAAAAAGACTAATAAAAAATCTTATATTTTTCCTAGGCTACAGTTCAAAAATATATTGTCGTCATAGATTTAACTATTGTAACGTGCTAGTAAAAGCAAACCGCGTTTACCCGCACGCACAGTCAACGCTCCAAAAGTGAAGCGTAAAAAAACCCAAAAGAAAACCTTCCCTTGACTGAAACGAAAACAGTTACCAGAACCCAAGATAACCGCGAGGATAAAGGAAAACGCTTACTTGAAAGAACAAAAGCGATCCTCCAAGTAAGGTGGAGATTGAGAGAAACCCAGGAGAAAAACTTCGCTACAAAATTAACCCCAATTAAATACTATAATGACTAATCCGCAATCCAAGACAACCCAAACCTAAGAAAAAAAAAAACACAAAATAGAAAAAGCGAAATCCAAAAAAATATTTTCCTTTATTGCTGCAAACGAACATGGATAGAACTGAATAAAGAAAAACAAAATGGTCACAAAAGAGAAGCTGGGTGATCCAACTTTTGCAAAGGCTAAGGCGTTGAAGCGACGGTCTACATAATGGAGCGACACCCAAAGTGCGATAAAAGGCGGGGGTAGAACGTAACAGTTGAATGGGAGGAGGGGAACTTGGAAAAGCTTGGAAGATCTAGAAGCTCAAAAGGTCAAGCAGAGCCACCTACACTGTAAGTAAATAAGACCATCAACAGCAAGTACTCAAACGAAAATAAAACTGGAAATAAAAAAAAACTCATTTTCGTCTTTTTTCTCTTTTTACAACAGAGATAAAAAAAAAATTGTAATCACAAAAAATTAAATATTTGAATTACAGTGGTATAAGAAAGATAAAAGGTAAACAACAAACCCCGGACCTCCTCCGCTAGTATCCTAAAG
>JAHWFO010070435.1:0-18261 GCA_023313115.1 Rhysida immarginata | reverse complement strand
CGGGTAATATTGCTATAATCTATCCAACGAAAGAAACACTGGGCGTGTCTAATTAAATTTCCAATTTCCATTGTTAGACATTGTTACTAAATAAAATTAACAATGTTTAACTATTGGAATTAGAAATTTAACTGGACACGCCCAGTTTTCCTTTCGTTGGACAGAGTATCTTTATATATAAAAATTCAGGCTCAGGGTGCGTCTGTAAATGTTCTAAAAACTTTTGAACCACTTATCCGATTGAGCTCATATTTGCTACATATATTCCTTAGGTCCAGAGTAAGGTTTACATGTCCTTAAAGTAAGGGGGGAAGGGGTAAAAATCTTATATCTTAGGTTATGTTTGTTTGTTTACTCAATAGATGGCTCCAGAGTTTATTTTTTCCTTGAAACTGAAACTGGACTAACTGCGCAGAAGCAGGACAGCAAAAAAACTTCCGTTTCCTCCGGATATGTAGTATTGTTTGCACATTTCAAGGGAGGAAACGCAAGTTTTTTGCTGTCCTGCTTCTGCGCAGTTACTCCAGTTTCGGTTTCAATGGAAAGGTCTATATAAAAATTCAAGATGCGTCTGTAAATGTTATCAAAACTTTTGAACCACTTATCCTTTTAAGCTCATACTTGCACTAGATGTTGGTTAAGTTCAGGGTAAGGTTTACATGTGCCGAGTGTCAGGTTGGCCCAAAGAGGAAAGGGTAAAAATAATATTTTGCTTAATCTGTCTGTCTGACATGAGCCTACGATATGCGCGGACCAACAATGGGCGAGGTCTAAAATGCTAAAACCGATTGAGTTAGTGAAAAAAGCCATTGTTGCTACGACAGTCAACAATACGTTAACAATCGAGCAATAATCATTGCTTCACCAAATCAACTCGGTATTTGCGTTTTTGACCTCGCCCTATGTAGGCCATGTCCTACAATGCAGAGTAAAGTTTCTCCAACAATACAGGATTGGAAACTCCATCATTTAAAGCGTAATTTTTTTTTCACTGGCGCTCTCTGGCCATTTGCGTAGGCATTACTCTCTGTCTAGCAGACAACTTTACTTTTCCTTATTGGCCTCGATGGCTCAGTGGTTGCGTGATCTCCTCTGATCAACAACTCTTAGAAAAATGGCCTGATAACGGAAACGTCATACATTGTTACATCATTAGTCGACCAAATATAGGGCTTATTATTGGTAGAAATAGGATTAACCATGGAGGACTAATGATGATGTAACAGTGTATGACGTTTCCGTTATCAGGCCTTCTGTCCAGATAGTGTTGCTCTGATGCCCGTAGATGTGGCTTCGATCCCGGCCGAGGACGACGAGGGTTTTTACAGGGGGAAAATCTTTATATATAAAATTTCAGGCTCAGGGTGCGTCTGTAAATTTTCTCAAAACTATTGAACCACTTATCCGATTGAGCTCATATTCGCACCATATGTTCTTTAGGTCCAGAGTAAGGTTTACATGTCCCCAAAGTGAGGGGGGAAGGGGTAAAAATCATTTTGGTTTATGTTTGTTTGTTTACTCAGTTTTAAAAGAGATGGCGCCAGTGTTTATCTTTTTTTTTATGTAGACCTTTCCCTTGAAACCGAAAGTGAACTAACTGCGCAGAACCAAGACAGCAAAAAATCTTCCGTTTTTCTCCGGATGTGTTTGCACTAGAGTCTTTAGATAGTAAATGGTCATTCAACTCCACTGAAAAATGAAGCTACAGTTTCTAGCTCCCGATAGGTGGGTAACTCAATTGAAAAATGGCGCTGCATGTACAATCGGACTAAAAACTCATGCAGCGCCGCCCTATCGTGAGCTAGAAATTTTAGTTTCATTTTCAATAATTGACATAATTGGCATAATACTGCCAAAATTAATGTATTCTACATAATCTTAAAGATATATTGATAATCCAACTATTGAATGCATTACAAAGCTCACTATTAATTTTGGGCATCAACTAAATAAATGTTGTTGCAGAAAGTCCATTGCGACTATGCGGCTCCTAGCGTGATCTGAATTTGCGGAAGCTAACCTCCCGTCATCGCTTTCATTTCCTCTTTATTAAATCCTTGGGTTAAACCGCCTTGGGGCAGGCTATCTCTTATCATTGTAAGCTATGGCAGTGCAAATTTTCTGCAAATATAGGCCATAAAAATTACTTTTGGCCTTAGAAAATTACAATTTTCATTTAAAGATTTGTGAAATTTGTGATACAAAATGCCAAGAAGAGGGCGGGTAAACATCGGTCGAAAATCACAACATGCTGAAAACGAGCAGGCTCGACGACAAAGAAGAACGGAGGAACAACACTCGCAGGAGAATGAAAATATTAGGAATTTAAATGTACGTTCACGAACGCAAGAAAGTGGAGAGCAACGCAGTCAACGTTTAGAAAATGCAAACAGAGGTATTCATCTATTAGCAGAACAACAAAGAATTCAAGTAAGACGGCCATTAATAGCAGAATCATTTAACCGCCTTGCATTTGAATACGATCCAGAAATTGAGTACTCATCACATTCAAAAATTATTATTGGAGATATGAATAAAGTATGTCAGTTTTGTCATGCATTAAAATTTAAAAATGAAACTCCTGGAATGTGTTGCGGTGCCGGAAAAGTTGTTTTACCAGAATTGCATCCACCGCCTGAACTATTAAATTCATTACTAATAGGTGATACTGCCGAATCCAAATTGTTTCTACGAAAAGTACGGAAATTCAATTCTTGCTTCCAAATGACATCATTTGGCGCCACGAAAATCATCAGTGGTCGTCAGTTCGATACCACATTCAAAATTCAAGGACAAGTGTATCACCAAATCGGCTCTTTACTTCCAATGGCAAATCAAGATCCAAAATTCTTGCAAATTTATTTCTTGGGAGACGAAGCAGAGCAAGTTAACATTCGTTGCCATTACAATCATATTGAAAAAATTAGAGAAAGGGCCATTGTTACATCTCTAGAAACGATGTTAAAGGAAAAAAATCAGCTCATACAATTATTCAAACACGCATCCGAAAGAATGCAAAGTGATAATTACATGGTCGTGATCAAAGCCGACAAAAGTCCAGCTGGGCAACACGCTGGTCGGTTTAATGCTCCAACTATTAATGAAGTGGCCATTGTTATTGTGGGTGATCAATTTGACCAGCGAGATATCAAAATTATGCGTCGCAATAATACCGTACAAACAATAAATGATACTCATCGTTCATATGATGCCCTGCAATATCCACTTATTTTCTGGGAAGGAGAGGATGGCTATCACATAATATCCAACAACGCCTTCCTTCAACAGGTACAATAAACATTTACATTATTATTTTCAACATTTATAATATCTACAGGGTGAGTCAAAAGTCGCAGTACACCCTGTCTTTTCGAAAACCTTGCAGGAACTGGGAAATCTGAATATTCCAGTAAAGTATGGGTGAAGTGGTCTAACTTTTACGGTATGTATAGAACATGGCCGCCATCTTGAAATCGGCCATCTTGAATCTAAGTCAAATTTTTTAAATGGAAAGGGGGTCGTGTGATACATCAAATAACATCAGCATTTCATTCCTGACAATTTCATTCTTGACAATTTCATTCCTGTAAACAGATTTGATGTAGCAGTTATGGTTCAAAAGTTTTTTTTTGTTTTTTTTTATTTATGAATTGGGATCCAATACATCCATCCAGGGACTGTATGGCCAGAGGCCGACGAGCTGAGTGGATTGACCTGGATTAACGACTGTTGTATGATGGTCGCAGCAGCCGGGGGGGGGGGGGGGAGGGTGAACATTTTCTAATGGTCGCCCATGCAGTGACAAGCTGCGTCTGATGTAGTTATGTAGAAGTTATGTTCAGTGAAAGCCCACCCAGGCCACGGCCTCCCCAACACATTTTGTTTCATTTAGTAGCAGGTAACTGAAGATGGTTTTGACCAAGGAGGAGAGAATTGAGGTCATTTTGATTGTTTGGAGAACGAAGTTCCGTGTCATAGCTGCAGATTTTAATAATCGGCATCCAGAAAGACCTCTAAATTTACACAACACTGTCCATGACCAGTGCTTAATTAAGAAATTCCGAGAAAGTTGGACTGTGGTTGACAAGGCACGGAGTGGCCGTCCAATAAGTGCTTCTGTCGAGACAACCTCAAAAATGGTTTTGGCTTCCTTCCTTCCATGAAGAACAGACCAGCCTGTAATGACGTGTTGTAACTTTTGAACCATAACTGTTATTTCAAATCTGTTTACAGAAACGAAATTGTCAGAAAATGCTGATGTTATTTGATATATCACACGACCCCGTTTCCATTTAAAAAAAATTGACTTAGATTCAAGATGGCCGATTTCAACGTGGCGGCCATGTTCGGTACATACCGTAAAAGATAGACCACCTTACCCGTATCTTACTGGAATATTCAGATTTCCCAATTCCTGCAAGGTTTTCGAAAAAAACAGGGTGTACTGTGACTTTTGACTCACCCTGTACTATATGTACAACATGTTAGTTATTCTGTGTAACTAATTGTTTTTTATTTACAGGTGAAGAAATTCATAAAAAAGTTAGCTGTATGAACTATTACGCATATCGATTGATGACACGGGAACAGACAGATAACCACATTCACAGATGTCGACAACTATTTAATCAGTATGTAGTGGACATGTATGCAAAAATAGAAAGCGAACGTTTGCGATATATTCGATTTAATCAAGCACGATTGCGCACGATTGCGCACGGATGAATATATACATTTACATGACGCTATTAACAATAACAACGATGCAAATTTGAATATCAATGATCTGGGAAATTTGTACATACTACCATCTTCATATACAGGTAGTCCCCGTCATATGCAAGAGTATATACAAGACGCTATGGCTTATGTTCGTGCTTATGGTCGGCCTGATCTGTTCATAACCTTCACTTGCAATCCAAAATGAGAAGAAATTACCAAACTGATACTACCTGGACAAAAACCAATTGATCGTCATGATATAACTGCAAGAGTGTTCAAACAAAAATTGAAATCTCTTATCGATTTCATTGTCAAGCATCATGTATTTGGAAAAACACGATGCTGGATGTATTCAGTTGAGTGGCAGAAACGTGGGTTACCACATGCACACATTTTAATTTGGTTAATTGAAAAAATTAGACCGGAAGAAATATATACAATTATCTCTGCTGAAATACCCAATGCAGATGTTGATCCAGAATTATTTGATATCGTAACAAGAAATATGATTCATGGTCCATGCGGTTCCATAAATATGAATTCTCCATGTATGGATAATGGTAGATGCAGTAAGAAATTTCCAAAAAATTTTCTCCCGGAAACAATCACTGGTATAGATGGTTATCCTTTGTATCGTCGAAGATCAACAGAAAATGGTGGACAATTGTTTATGCTGAACTTGAGAAATAATGTATATGTGGTTGAAATCGATAATAGGTGGGTAGTTCCATATTCGCCTTTATTATCTAAGACGTACAAAGCGCACATAAATGTTGAATTCTGCAGTTCAGTAAAATCAATAAAGTATATTTGTAAATACGTAAATATAGGCAGTGATATGGCCATATTTACTGTTCAAAATGTTAATGAAAATGACGAAATTACGCGCTATCAAATGGGTAGATACATAAGCAGCAGTGAAGCCATTTGGCGTATTCTATCATTTCCCATACATGAACGAGATCCAGCAGTTATCCACTTGGCTATACATCTTGAAAATGGACAACGTGTTTTCTTTAATGAACAAAATGCATTGGACAGAGCATTAACAGCACCAAAAACAACATTAACTGAGTTTTTTGAATTATGCAAACAGGAAAACATTTTTGGTGCATTTGCACGTACGTTACTTTATGATCAGGTTCCAACATATTTCACATTCAAGAAAACATCAAAAAAATGGGAACCCAGGAAAAGAGGCACGCCAGTCAATGGTTATTCTGGTATTTTTTCAACAAATGCACTAGGCAGATTATACACGGTACATCCAAAACAACGAGAATGTTTTTATTTGCGGTTGCTGTTAATTAATGTCCGTGGTCCAACATCATTTGAATTTTTAAGAACCGTTAATGGCCAATTATATGCATCAAATCATGACGCATGCCGAGTATTGCAACTGCTTGAAGACGATACACATTGGGATTTAACAATGGCTGATGCTTCGCTTACTTCATCAGCACACCAAATACGCAATTTGTTCGCACTTTTATTAACTATATGCTTCCCAACAAAACCAGACGCTTTATGGGATAAATACAAAGATGCAATGGGCGAAGACATATTGCACCGATTACGTATAATACACCAAAATACCAATTTAAATTTCACGTCAGACATTTATAATGAATCATTGGTTATAATTGAGGACATTTGTTTGCTCATGGCTAATGAAGCACTTGCAAATTTAGGAATGCCTGCACCGAATCGGACAGCAAGCGATCTGTTTAATCGAGATATGCAACGAGAGCAGTCATACAATAAAGAGGACTTGATTGCATATGTTAACATTAATGAACCAAATTTGACACGAGAACAAAAAACGATTTATGATACAATTATGCATGCTGTTGATGCTCAACAAGGCGGCTTCTTTTTCCTTGATGCACCAGGAGGAACTGGTAAGACGTTTCTGATATCACTAATTTTGGCCAAACTACGTGCACAATGCCGCATTGCCCTTGGAATTGCATCATCTGGAATTGCTGCCACTTTATTAGATGGTGGTAGGACAGCACATTCCGCCCTTAAACTGCCACTTAATATACAAACAAACGAAAACGCTGTTTGCAATATTAAAAAACATTCCAGTATGGCTAAAGTCCTCCAAAGATGCTGTATCATCATCTGGGATGAATACACAATGGCCCATAAGCATTCATTGGAAGCCTTAGATAGAACGCTCAAAGATTTGAGAGGAAATGACAGGCTATTCGGAGGTGCACTCATTCTGTTAGCAGGCGATTTCCGACAAACGTTGCCTGTTGTACCACGTTCAACATATGCAGACGAAATAAATGCATGCCTAAAATCTTCAACTTTATGCCGAAACGTGCACACATTAAAATTAACAACTAACATGCGTGTAGTGCTTCAAAATGATCCTTTGGCTGACTCATTTTCTAAAGAACTACTCAATATTGGAAATGGAACAAGTGTTTTGGATCAAAATACTCGAACAATTGATTTGCCGAATGGCTTCTGTAACATTATGGATACGAAAGAATTATTAATTAACAATGTGTTCCCACATATTCGTGAAAATATCCATGATCATCAATGGCTCAGCGAACGTGCGATACTGGCTGCAAAAAATGTTGATGTTGATGACATGAATGTTAAAATACATGCTGCATGGCGAGGTAATTTCATTTAAGTCAATTGATACAGTCGTTGATGAAACCGAAGCTGTCCATTTTCCAACGGAATTTCTTAATTCTCTAAACTTACTAGGTTTGCCACCACACAATTTAAAAGTAAAAATTGGTTCACCGATCATTTTACTGCGCAATCTCAATTCACCACGGCTGTGTAATGGAACGAGATTAGTCGTCAAAAAGTTAATGCAAAATTTAATAGAGGCAACAATTCTAAAGGGAAAATTCAAAGGTGATCATGTTTTGTTGCCAAAGATACCAATGATTCTCGCTGATTCAACAATTCAGTTTAAACGTTTACAGTTTCCTATTCGGCTGGCCTTTGCTATGACTATAAATAAAGCACAGGGTCAAACAATGAATGTATGCGGGTTGGATTTAGAAACCCCGTGTTTTTCACACGGTCAATTATATGTTGGGTGTTTCCGTGTTGGTCGACCATCAATTTTATTTGTTTACGTCCCGCAAGGCAAAACCACAAATATCGTTCATGATTTAGCTTTACGTTAAATATAAACATTTGTTTTTTCAATTTTAATAATTACATTTCTATTTATTTTTTCAAATCACAATAATTATTGTCAAAATAGGCACAAATTAAATTTCATGGTAAAACAAATCATCTATATTACTACTTAATTGATATAAAAATACATGAAATAAATTTATTGTTTTAAAGACAAAATGTTGTTTCTGTTAATAATAATGCTCCATGTATTTATCATTATACTGCTTATAATATTCGTCTGTCACATGAAGACGTCCATCATCAGCCACCATCAACTTGCGCAAATTCAAATAGTCATCAATAACTGCCAATTGAAATAACATTTGACGACAGTTATACTTCTGCTAATTATTATTAACTTAAATATAGATATCTATATCCTTATTTCTAGGCCTCAGCAAATTGAAATCAAAATTTAAAGGCAGGACAAAGTCTGCCGGGTCACCTAGTATTCTTATATATATAGCGCACTTTCCTAAGGTTTGTTTGATTGTTTGTTACTCCACAACTTCCGAACCGGGCGACCTCTAGGCTGAAATTTTGCACAGAGTACCTCAAAGACCCGGGGAGTGTCTTAAGCTAGATCGCGTTCACGTCCGATCTCCCTTGGTCTTCTACGTACTTCTAATCGATATTCAGATAGCAACAATATCGAAAAAATAGAGATATCTCACCAACAATAAGCACGGACCAACAAAGCAAGACCTTAACCACCAAGATAGAAGGCCTCTGCGACGAAAATTAATACATTGTTATTCTTCATAGTTAGGGCAAATCTATGGCTTATTATTGGTAGAAAGACGAATAACAATGCCCAATTTATGATGTAACAATGTATTACGTTTCATCGCAGAGGCCTTCTCTCTCGGTGGTTATGGCAAGGCAAAGTTTGGGCTAACGATTGCCAAATTGTTTTATTTTTTTTTTTTTATCAACAATTGGCTGTTTGTGTTTCTATGTTGCATCAACAAGGGGTGATATTAAATGCTTGCTTTAAGGAGGCTTTAAGTTTTAAGGGGATTAATGATAATAAGAACGGCTTAAGTTAGGCGGATGCCCCAAGTGGTAAAAATTTTGGGGCCCTTAAACTGAAGTTAGGAGCCTCGATTTTGGAGCCCTCAAAATATACTGCTATTTGATTTGAATAATTAAAGCTTCCTTTCATAAAATAAATTAACTTACTGTAACGTACCTAAAGTGGGGTGATTGTGGGTTGTAAAAAGAATTGCAAAGTTTGCGCTTATAAATAAAACGTTTTTATTTAAAATGAATGAATTGTCTTGGGTGATTACACTTTCTTGCTACTAGCAATGATCGTCCACGCAGTACTCCTGCAACTTGTCCAGTGCGATCATTAGAAAATACATATTAACTCGTAACACGAGTACTGCTATCATCCAAGGATATATAAAGGAGAACATGTGGGTTCGTCACGGAAACAGTTTTGCATTGTTGTTGCACGTTTAGGCATTGTTGGCGATCGATTAAAGCAGACGCCGGAACTGAAAAGTCACCTGAGTATTGTTGTCTGAGCAACAATTTTTAACATCAATCAATCACAAAACTATAAATAGAGGAGAAAATACGAGTTCATCAAACGAAACAATTCGAATGACTTGAATTTGATTAAAATAATTACCGCGCAAATTGCGCGTGGGCCCCGATCATAAAATAATAATTGTAAACAAACTTAATGACTTCTAAGACTCTAACTTAAAACGCCAGCTTTTAAACGCTAAGCAATTTATCTAACGCCAGCTGTCCTTCGTCAAAACGCTCGTGAACGGCCAGGGGAATAAATCCCTTTACGGAAAAATAACCAATAATTATTTTAAGAGGCTCCCACCACTTCGGAGGGAAACTCTATCCAAGGTTAATTTTTAAATTCTATGAGAGACCCACAACCCTCCTGCTCGGGTCCAGAAATACCGAGACAGCTAACGCACTGGTCCGCCGAGATAAACAGCCGCCTTAGAAAAAGTGAATAAATATATTACATCTAGTTTTCACAGAGTTCAACACACGAATAACAACTTAATTAATAGTTTACATAAACGAAATGTCAATATCGACGAACAACGTCCACTGTCAGGATTCGTAAACTGATTGACGAGACCTCCTCGACTTGGCCTTTGAATTTTGCCTTTTCCTCGGGAATTTCAGAAGGTCACTTTCGGAATCCGCTGCTTACAAATCCCGGCCCGTCATGACCGATTTCTCTACGGCTACTTTCGTCTGACCCTGTTCGCAACGATGAACTCGTCGCGTAGTCCTTTTGGGGGGAGGATTACTGGAACCCAGGGGCGGAGTTGCTCGTCTGGGATGAGGGTGACCACACGAGTACCGGGTGATGTCAAAACGCAGGGTACCCCTACCCAACAGGGTACCCAACAGCTGTCCAGGAATGCCCAAGCGATCAACTGCAAACTAAATTTTCCAACTAATCATTCTACTTTTTAAAGTTCAACTTATTAATGTTAATTATTGATTATTAAACGTTTAAAAGATTATTGGCTATGAAAACGTTTTTTTAATAATGCAATTTTTTTATTTAAATAAATTTAATAAATATTAAAATTTTTATTTTATCTAAATAAATATTTAAAATTTTATTTAAATAAATTTCAATCAACACAATTTCAATCAATACAAAGCTTATTTAAATGCAGGTAATACATACAAGGCACTTATTTTTATTTATTCAACCTTTATTATTTATTACCCTTTTAAAAATATAACTAAATAAAAAAAGAACGTTAACATTGTTAGGGAGAGATTATGAATATATTTCTGGATTATTACGAGTTTTATAATGTAAACTGATATTTATAAGAGAAAAGGACGAGACACAAAAACCTGGAATACAATAAATAATAGTTATTAAATAAAAATAAAAAATAAATAATAATTGACAAAGTAATTAATAAATAATAAATAAAATCAAAATAAAACTAGAAATATAAATAAAATAAAATAGAGACGTTTTGGATAGAGACTATCCTTTATCAAAGCAAAAAGGATAATTCTCTAAAGGCAATTAGAATATTAGAGGATTATCCTGAAGTTATGAAAAGAATACTTAAAGACGCCTTTATATATAGTTACATAGGCATCTATGGTAAGTTGGACACTTGTTAAGTGCATTATTTTTTATATTAAGAGAATAGAAAAACGGATAGGGATCGCTCATAAACCAGGTCATCAATTTGGGGGGAGGGAGTCAGGATTTGACCATGTATGACAACATGGTCAAATTATTATTCAAAATTCTGCATTTTAATACCTTCATTAGGGAGGGGGGTACTAATTTCAATGAATAGGTAATTTTTAAGGGGGTGGGATTCAAATATGACCACCAATGAACGGACTATGGTTTATCAACGGTCCTAAATAGAAAATAATTATTGATTAGAGACATTCTATTCTATTTACATAGGTATATTTTCATTACATCAAAAACATACGATTTAATACACTTAACTAGTGTCCAACTTACCATTTTATTTCAAAATGAGCCAGTCTAGGCGCTAAGATGAAAATCTTATCGCGGGTCTCGGCGCTGAAACGAAAAATGAAACGAAAACGATAATCGCTTAGGTTGGCCACTTACAGTGGGATGAGAGAAATGGCGATACGTTGATGAAACGGAAAAAAAGGTTTTCTCCAGCGATGAGTTGCTTAAAAGTGGTTTTTCTTGAGTGAGAGCATATATATTTTTACCCTCTTCATTTATTGATGAAAATTTTTATTTTAAGTATATTAATTTCTAAATCTTGTTGGGTACCCTGTTGGGTAGGGGTACCCTGCGTTTTGACATCACCCCACGAGTACCAAATGCAATAGGGGCAGAAGAAATATATGTTATTGTTAGCAGCAATTAGATCACCTGCACACACCTCATTCGCCCAACAACATCCACACACGGAATCACACCACCAACGCGCGGAACGGAACTCGCACTCACTGGATGAGGGTAATTTGCGAGTTTCGCAGCGTGCTACGCATGGAAAACCGGTGCTATGCGCGCTTACGCTGCTCTCACTCTCTACGTCCACGCAAACCACCGCCGTTGGCTCCCGTGATGGTATAACGTCTCCTCCTCTGCTTACACGGCTGTCAACCGCAGCCGAAGTCTGCCCAACTAAGTTGGCGGCCCGCCTTTAAACTTGTGACGACGCCCCACTCTTAATTGAGCGCCTAAAGCCGTCCGTCTTATGCGAGGCTTGGTTGGTCGACTCTCTTTTGTGAAACGGCCGTCGCCTTTTCCACCGACGCGTGCTAACCGGGGCTGGTGAGCTTTCCACTTGTGGCGTTCGGGAGATAACGCCTTCCTTGTTCCCGCGACGAACACGGTGACTAGTCCCTTTTTCCGTACTAGACTCGAAATAAGAATTGGAATTTCTTACCTGCCGCTCGTGCCCGCGCCCGGAAGAACCTCTTAACGCCGAACGCCCGGAAAACTCAACTGCCTCACCCCGATTCTCGAAAACGTCCTCTTTCATCTGAATCCTCGGTAACTCTCTCCTTTTTTCTCTCTTCTCCACTCCTCGTCTCTTCTCCATTTTTCTCCTCTTTTTCATTGGCTCGCACCGCGTCTTTCCTCTAACATCTCTCCATCCGCCAACCTCAAAATTCTTGATTAAACTGGCGGCTAGCGACACGGTAGAACATGACGTCGTGGTTCTCGCGATGTTCTCGTCTCTCGCAAAGCGATGTACAAGAAGCGCCAAGACCGAAAGCGAAAGCGAAACTAGGCCCAGTCAATAAGTAAGCGTGGGATGATCTTGTGTGATCGTGTGTAATCGGTGTGATAATGGCTTCACAAGGTGTTGAGAGTTCTTATCACTGTACTCTCTGTTCCAAAACTTATGTTTGGCAGAAAAGTTTGAACAGGCATATACTTGAAGACCATAAAGTCATCGCAGTGGCTACGTACAGTGCAACCTTGTACGCCTTCCGTTCAATACAAAGGAAGTGACGCAGCTGTCTTTTCTCAGTAACAACTTGTATCGCCATCTACCTACAGATTCGGCTGCCTATTTATCGATACAAGCGACATGGCCGATTCGCATCACATAGAGGAGAAATGCAACGTTTTAAACACTTTCAACTTAGCTTCGAGCAATTCTCCCCCCCCCCCATGCTCTTTCTTTTATATCAATTTAATAATATTGCCACATCAGCTCTGATCGCTTCGCTATCTACATTTTGGCTCCGTGATTTATTTCATGTAATCAAGAATAGATGAAAGGCGTTCATCTGTTTTCGATGCAATGTTCGTGCAAATTATCCCGGGCCGCCGCGTAGATTAAGTGATGCTGCGATCAGTGTTTGGGGTCCAGATAACTTCTTTGACTTTTTCATTTTCATTTTTATCCCTGTTTTATATATTTATTTTAGATTGTAGTGATAAAAATTTTCCAATTGATTATCGCGGCGACGTAGCAATTCCCTTGATGAGGTGCCTTTGCACTGTTCACAGCTTTAACCTACAAGAATAATAGAGCTATTATAACAGAGACCTATAATTCTTGAGGTCACAACCTGCACATCCTTATGATTAATTCCATTTTATTTTCCTAAATTTTGAACATTGGGATCAAGGGTTTATAATAAGGGTTTTATTTTCCTTATATGGATTCACTATTATTATAAGTAATTATTCATTTATTCAATAAATAAAAAGGATGTATAATTATTCATTTATTCAAAAGGTAATAGATTCATTAAAATTATTATAATTTTTTTATTTTCACTATAACTATTCATTTATTCAATGATAATTGTCTTTACATTAATAATTGTTTTTATTTTACAGTTAAAATAATTTTTATAAAATTTTTCCCACATAAATATTAAAAAATTAACTTTAAAAAATTTAGTTCACTGGATTCCTCCAAATTTAAATACCAAATATATTGCAATAGTAACAATCAAAATTAAATAAATCATAACAAAAGTCACTTAATATTCACTAGTAGTCCTTGGAAATCCAAAAGATGAATTTTAGGATGCAATACATTGGTCTCCTTATTAATAGACAATACGAAATATATATTGGGATATCCACAGTAGATCATATGCTGGCATGTCCATTGGTGGAAATAAACAACTCAAATCAATGGAATAGGTGGTCATCTAACAGTTTTTAATAACCAAAGACTGCTTCAGCAGTAGATGTGATAGTCAATTTATAAGAAAATTAAAATAAAATTTAAAACCGAACGTTTTCGAGAGTAATTTTCTTTCATTTCCAGTTATAGAAATTAACAGGGAATGAGAAGAAAGGAATGGTTTCTTTACATTAATCTTGTTAAATGTTTAAAATTAACACTATTCTATAACAAGAATAACTAATTGCTTCCTAAAATTTAGCTGTTGAGTTTTTATAGACTTCCAGTAAATATTAAGTGATTTTTCTTCCATTATACAGGGTGTAAATTTTAAGTTGACAAAGCAGAATAACTCGAAAAATAAGCTTCACACGAAAAAATGCGTATAATCCAAAGTTGATTATTTTCGAGGGGGCATCTGCTGGTGCTAAAATTAGCCCACCCCCCCCCGGCCCCTGGGGGTGGGGCGGGGGGCAACTTTAAAATTTCAAATGGGAACCCCTATTTTTTATTGCAGATTCAGGTCCTACATAAAAAACTACGTACATTTTGTCTGAAACATTTTTTTTTATTTTTGGTAGATGGCGCTGTAATTCAAGAAAATCCATTTTCTCATTTTTGCGTGGAAATGGTTACGGAGAAATAAAAAATACTTATTTACTTCGTAAATTTTGCCGCAAAGTTATTATTTTATTATTTTTTGCCGCGGATTAGGATAATTTTGTTTTGTTTCGTGGTCATGAGGCCACACAACTTTATAATTATCAAACAAATCAACTGATTAGCTAACTAACTAACCGAACATCCTACGTACTAACGAGTGAACTCATTAACTAACAGAGTAAAAGACTGTGTAAAGATGAAGTTATTCCCGTTTAAGATTTGGTGGTCCTTAAAAGGACCGATTGTTTTCGTTTTATTTTTTCTTATTTGCAAATACTTGCAAGTAAATGAATTTCGGGGTGCTTGTATTTCCAGTGAGTCCCCTCGCCTCTCACTTTCGGCCTGCTTGTTGTCCTTAAATCCCTTGCATCTCGCCGTTTTATGAAATTAAATGTTCAAATTGATGACCTCCAACTTCGATGCATTTATTGACTCGTTTTGTAAATTCCTGAACACATCTTGATAACATGTCTGGTGTAATTGCAGCGCAAGCATCTCTTATTCTTTGAATCATGTTTTCGCGAGTGGTTGGCGTTTCCTTATAAACGATATCTTTGAGGTAACCCCATAAGAAAAAATCTGGCGATGTAAGGTCAGGCGATCTGGCTGGCCAATTCACAGGACCTTCCCTGCCGATCCAGCGACCATGGTAAAGTCGATGTAGTACTTCGCGCGCTACTAATGAATAATGCGCTGGACAACCATCATGTTGAAACCACATGTGTTGTCGAAGTTCAATACTCAGGTCTTCAAGTAGATCTGGTAGTTCATTTTCAAGTAGGTTACGATATTTGTTGCCATTCAAATTACCGTCTATAAAATATGGACCGATAAGTTTATCGCCAATTATCCCACACCAAACATTAATTGACCAAGGTCGCTGATGGTTGACTTCTCGAATCCAGTGTGGGTTCTGTTCACTCCAGTAATGCATGTTATGTCGATTAACTTCCCCGTGGTTTGTGAATGTTGACTCATCGGAGAAAAGAACTCGTGCAAAAAAATGTTGGTTTGTTTGCATCTGCTGAAGTGCCCAGTGACAAAACGTTAGACGGTTTTGGTGGTCATTGCCATGTAGTTCCTGATGCATAGATACATGATATGGATGAAATTTGTGGAGCTTCAGCATTTTCCAAACACTCATATGTGAAATTCCTGATTGCCTTGATATTTCTCTTGTGCTCGCATGTGGATTATGAGCCACAGCAGCTAGGACTGACACTTGATTGTTTTCTCCACAAACAGTAGCTGCACGGGTTCTTTTTTTCTGGTTCACACTACCTTCCGCAGTAAATTGTTTAATAACTCGAACAAAAGAAGACCGTGATCGCGTTTGGCCAGGAAAACGCTGAGCATAAAGCGCGACTGCATTATCAAAATTTCTCCCACTTTCTCCATAAATGTACACCATCTCAATTTTTTCTTCCACAGAAAGATAATTCATAATGTAAATTCAAAAGCAATACGGCGTTGTACACTCACAAAAACAGTTGAAAAATTACAATCTTTTCTTCTAAAGATCAGAATTTAAAATGTAAACATTCTGAAAAAAATGCCAATGTTTACGTTATTTGTTTGTTGACGAAATGTCTTCAAATTACATTGTAGTTAAAACAATGTAGGAATCGAAATGAATAATAAATTAGTTATTTCCACGCAAAAATGAGAAAATGGATTTTCTTGAATTACAGCGCCATCTACCAAAAATAAAAAAAATGTTTCAGACAAAATGTACGTAGTTTTTTATGTAGGACCTGAATCTGCAATAAAAAATAGGGGTTCCCATTTGAAATTTTAAAGTTGCCCCCCGCCCCACCCCCAGGGGCCGGGGGGGGGGTGGGCTAATTTTAGCACCAGCAGATGCCCCCTCGAAAATAATCAACTTTGGATTCTACGCATTTTTTCGTGTGAAGCTTATTTTTCGAGTTATTCTGCTTTGTCAACTTAAAATTTACACCCTGTATATTAAATAGAAATATCAATTTTTCTTCTATCACTTTTCATGACACTGTCTACAAAACCACTTTCTCTTTGGCGCTGCTTTTAATCCTGTGCATTGCAAGTGGAAGCACTCCACGCGATTGGTTTAAGCAGTTTGGACAAGTCCATAATGGATATGCCTTTCTGGTTGAGATAGTTCAAAGCATTTTCCAATGTATCATCTGAATGTCCATTTGTTTTATTCAGATTATGCAGATCTTTCAAGGTTACTTTGGATGATGACAATAGTTCAGTCTGCAGCAGTTTTTTGTTCGCACGTAATTTTAGCATGTGCTTTGCCAGGGCTTTAGTGGGAGCATCAAGTTGTCTCTGGCGAGGCAAGAACGAGTATGTCTCCTGAAATGAAGTTAAAAAATCATTAATTGCATGAAATACTGCTTGATTAAGTTTTGGATAATATTATAAATTAAAATTTAAAAATATTTATAAAGACATGCTATAACTCTCCTAGCTTCATTAACTACTAATACTCATTGTGTCTCAAAATAATGTTACTACTCTTTGAACGATTTTTTTTTAACATTAATACAAGAGTAGCTTATTCTAGTCATTTTTCAGGTGTTTGAGGATGCGTTGAGGATAAAGAGAATGCAAAGAAACTTCTTTCGTTTCACTGTGCTAGTGCGCTTAATGCATTAAGTTTCAGGTTATTTTACCTAATCCTAAACGAGTACGAGCGTTTGTGTATACTAAGGGTGTGTCTAAAAAGACACCCCTAAAATATACAATTATCGTATAAGTTGTATAGATCGATCACAAATTTAATGTTGACAATAATTAAATTAAAACGAGGCACGTGAAGAATAATCGACACTAATTAATTTATAGCATTATATAATTAAGTCAATACTAGATGTTAATACATAAATCTTTCTTAATTTAACCAGTTGCACTCACCTTTGAGATGGCCTTTTTCCTGTTGAGCGAGATTTCCACGTTCCTCCGTTGATGCATTTGTATGTGATATCGTAGTACTGAAGACGTTCATTAATACAGCGCTTTATTCCTCGTTTTCGGGCACATTCAAGTGAACGGGAACAATACGTCCAAAGTTGAACAAACTCCGTTTTTTCTAACTCTCTAATAAATAATTGCAATGCCTCGTACGAGTCAAATTTCATTCCTCGTAGGAGCTTCGACGTTTTCACGGTCGCCATTTTGAATCACGTGACACAACTCCATCTTTGGACTGCAGCTTATCACGTGACAAATCACTTGCGTCACTTCCTTTGTATTGAATGGAAGGCGTACAAGGTTGCACTGTACGTAGCCACTGCGTAAAGTCATCACTACTGAAAAACGAAAAGGTATAAACTGTTCCGCGGATGATTGTCAGGAGCTGTTTAGCAGCAGTGTCGATTATTGCATTCATCTTGCTGCTTACCATTCCTATGAGTTAAAAGAAAAAAAATTTATTTTTACAAGTATGGAAGGTAAGTATCCCACTACGTAAAATATCCCGTTTATAACATAAAATAGGCCAAAATATACAGCAAGATTTAAAGATAAAATGAACTATGCATAATGTAAGGAATAAGCTATTTTTTTATAGAATAAATTGAAGTTAGCATACATGGAAACAAAAAATATCTTTTTT